>JAOQMP010033924.1:0-11770 GCA_027563575.1 Erythroxylum pedicellare | reverse complement strand
CTCCTCTAATTTATAACCAAACAACAAACTTTTAGTTCTAATGATTATATCAACTTAATTAACATTTAGACAAGTTAGACATGAACTAAATTAGTTAGAGAATACATGAAAAATAGATAAAGAACTTTTTCTTTCCAAGTGAGCATCCAAATCATGAATAAGCTGAAGTTTTCACGATATTGCTGGAACTTTGGTTTAGTTTAAATTGCAACAGCAGTAGCAAAAATAGACTCAGACGTATGGAGAATAATTCCATTTTATTTGAATGTATCTTGGAAAAGTGACGTATGGTAATTAGATTTTTTATAGCATTATGCTTATGTTTTAGATATCTTTAGAGGATTTAATAATACAAATGAGTTATATTATAAGCTAGGTTTTGTTTCTACATCTTCAAGGAAAAGGAGCAAATATGGAGAATAATTGAGTCCATCTGCTGTAACTTTATAAGAAGTGAATGAAGATTAATGAACATGCTAGGAACATGACATTGTGTTATTGGTTAAGTTCTCCAATGCCCCATTCTATTTCTACAAAAAATCTACAATCTAAGGAATATGACACCTACATAAATCTATATTTGGGTTATATTCACATTATGTAATTATAGCACCAAACATGTTTGCACATATTTGTAAAACAAGTATCACAATCTGCTAGTAATCAAAATTTGTACTATCAAATAATCTTCATCAAAAATGAGAATCGTGGAATGTGTTAATTTAAAATACATTTATATCTTATGTAAGGCTTGCATATATTCTTTATCCATATTCTTGCAAACTATATTAACTTTTGTCCTTTCATTCTTTATACAAACATAGTCAAATCCCATCTTAACAATCATGTTCTTCAAAGCCTTTCATAACATAATCAAGGGGAGAAGGAATAAGGCCAAGATATTATGCTTGAAAGCACTAATTGTACAGTGGTAAAGGATTAGAAGAATATGAAATTAATGACTTAAGGTTACTTTGCAAACCTATTTGGAAGAAGTTGTAAGGGATAAATCAATTCCCCAAA
Source organism: Erythroxylum pedicellare (assembly GCA_027563575.1). Classification (NCBI taxonomy): domain Eukaryota; kingdom Viridiplantae; phylum Streptophyta; class Magnoliopsida; order Malpighiales; family Erythroxylaceae; genus Erythroxylum; species Erythroxylum pedicellare. The sequence goes on along the minus strand of JAOQMP010033924.1, from coordinate 10,747 downwards.
ATGTCCAAGCATCCCTGAGAGACACAATCTCCACTCAGCAAGCTTTGGAACTTACAGGGAAAGTTACTCCAAAGGAGATTAGATCTTCTATTTTCGTATTCAAACATAACAAAGCACTAGGATTAGATGAATTTAGTGCTAAATTCCTTTAGTCCACTTGGAGCCTCATTGATTCTCTATTCATCAATACTGTCTAAACTTTCTTTGACGTGAAATGTCTTTTTCTGAACTAAACGAAACATTTGTCAGCCTAATTCCTAAGGCTCCTAATCTAGAAAATCTTAAGGAATACAGACCAATTTCATGTTACATTGTCATTTAATAATTTATCTTCAAGATAATATCTACGAGGGTAAAAAAACCCTCAAAATTTTCATAAATGCTTGTTAGGGAGCATATGTTAAAGGTAGGAATATAAGAGACAATGTTTGCATAGCTCAAGAGTTTTCTAAGGGTCACTCTGGCGACAAATCCATTAAGAGTTATGTAATGAAAATTAAATCCATTAAGGCTTTTAATAAAATTAGTTAGGAATTCATATTGGATGCTTTCCAAGCTTTTGGTTATTTTAGAATGGATTACTAAATGCCTAACTACTATGACCTTTATAGTGATTATAAATGCTGAGCCATCTGATTTATTCAAAGAAAATAGGGGATAAGGTAAGGGGAATCTTTGTCCTTATTTCTCTTTACTATTTATATGAAAATATTGAACAAAATCACCACCCTTTATCAATAAGAATTTGAGTTTTAAGTACCATAATAGATGTTAAGAACTCTAAATCTCAAAACTTGCTTTTGCTAATGATTTACTAATACTATAAGTTGTAGATAATGAGTCAATTGACATATTGAAGAGATCCTTAATCTCATTGATGGAAATATTAGGTCTAGAATATAACTTTGACAAGAGCTTTATTTACTTATCTTTCAATTAAAAATTGTGATACATGAAACTGGAAGCTTGAAGTTGGAATCACTTCATTCAAGTACCTAGGTGTTCACATCTTCTCAATTAAAATATTTATGAAGGGTTGCAAACCTATACTAAGTTATATCGAGAGAAGAATCAGTTCCTTAAGTAACAACTGGCTTTCCTATGGAGATGTAATTTAGCTGTTAATCACCGTACTTAACAACTTCAGCACCTACTAGTTATCCCACATGTTTTACATGAGTTGCTCAAACAATCTCAATCACATTAAGAAAACTACTGAATGAATTTTGTTGAACACTTCAAAGGTAGAATATTTAATGACTAACCTCCACCATTCAAATCCATATTAACTACTGTAACACAATGCAAATCGAAATGCACCACATATAATCAAAACAAACTCAATAACACTCTCAAAACCAAATTAAATTATCAAACACAACTTACCTCTACCAAAACACAGAAGCACTCCGAGAAGACAAAATAATGGTAGACAGCACCACTCTGACAATCCACGCAAACGTTAGTAATGAGAACACAAATCGAAGGTCGAAGGTGGCTTGAGAGAGAAGGAAAATATGATAGCAGCAAGCGGGATTGACAAAAAATGACTTACCTCGACATTTTTTGTTGACACCGAAGTTGAGACGATATGACTTTCTTAAGATGTAGGGGAGACAATGTCGGTTAGAGGGGAAAGATAATCAGGTAGGTTTTACTGAATTGTTGTAGTGAGTCGATCCCACAAAGAGGGTACTAGCCTAATCCTAAGTTGTTTAAGGCTCAAAGAAAATTATAAAAAGAAATAAAAAATGCACAAGTGAACAAGAAAAGTAAATATGAGAAATTGGTTCAAGAATTATAAAGTGGAAATTTCAACAAAACATAACTAAACTGAGCAATCACACATGTCACAATGGAAATCCATCAAGAGAGTTAATCAAGTTATGAGAGAAGGGATTTTTTCTATCATTAATGTTAATCCAACCATTTGTCCGTTTCTAGGGTGTCGGTTCTAAAAGATCGTAGGGTTGATTACTCTCTCTTGAGTTATAACTATTAAACCCTAAATTGTAAACCATAATTGAATTATGAAACTTTTAATCTCTTAATTTAGAAATTACCCACAATTCTAATCAGTTCTAAAGCTCTCTAATAAATAATCGAGTCTCGCATGGGATCTCTCTCTATGAAATTACCAACTAGATTGATTAAGTAGTCAATTAGATCGCCTAACTCTCGTTAATTCGATCTAATCATTTTATCTAGCTCACCCTCTTGATTTGTTAACAAGATATGCAAATACATTAATCAATCACAACACCCCAACTAATAAACAAAAAAAAACTAAATTAACAATAACTTAAAGTATGATCTCGAAGGAGAGTTCAGAATATTATCAACAACCTAAAATCTATTTCTATACAATCCATCTCAACTTTATACATTTAAATGAAAAAGGAAATGAAGAGAAAATGGAAATTAGGTTGGATAAATTGAGAAGCTAGTGGTTCCAGGATACCACCTGATCTGGGGAGTAGCAACGTTAGGATCCACTTCTTCTTCCTCCTTCTTCCTCTTCTTCTTCTTTCTCTCTCTTCTTCTTCTCTCTCTCTAGGGTTTCCTAGAGTGGCTGAATGTAAATCTCCCTTTTCTCTTCACTTGTTGTTCTTTAAATAATCTTTTATATTTTAGGTAACCCTAGGATTTTTCTAGGGTCCGAAAGGTTCAAAAAGTCCCTCGAAATGTGAAGTTTGTAAGGGTCTACGCATCCACTTGACACAGGTTATGATTGTGTCATCAAGGCCACGACCATGGGCCATTCCTAGAGCTTCTGTCACAATTGTGGCATGCCTACCATGATCGTAGGCCTGTGTTATGGCCTGAGTTCCCTCCGAAAATCATCCGTTCTTTGATATTGACCCTGAAACACTATCGAACACATCATGGTACCTCAAAAACATAATATTTAAGCTCAAAAAGTTGTACTAACCCAGAAAACACTTAAAACACAAATAATTAACAAACTAACACAATTCTAACCTAAACACATACTGAATGATCGAATTAACGGCTAAACATATATTAAACTATGCCCTAAAACATGATGCAATTTACACTTATCACATCCCCATACTTAAGTGTTTGCTTGTCCTCAAGCAAACAAAACAATCAAACAAATCAAGAAAACATAAAACACACATATGCAATAATGAGACAATTACTTCAACTTAACAAAATAAATTTAACTATAAACACAATCCTTCATATCGTTCTAGCTTATTAACAAGTGAAATTCACGTCTAAACACTTTGGACTAAATATATAAACTAATCAAAATTATAATGTTGAGTCTGTTCACCCCTATCACTTTCACACACACATTGATAATCATTCAGTCAAAATAAAAGCATAGTTATTCCTTAGTAGGTTTTCATGAAAAATCAAGCTACTAACAAGTTTGGTAGGTTTTTATTTAAAAACATTCGTTTCGTTGTTTTTTCTTTAAGGACATAAACCTTATCTTTTCAAGCAGAGGTAAACATTTATGATGAATGTCGATCTGATTACTCAACTAAGTCATGTTGTTATTAAGCTACTGAGTTAGAATGCCATTACAGCCTTTTTACATGAAGGCACACATTTACGATGTGTTTCGATCTAGTTAATCAGCTACATCACATTCTTAATTGGCTACTAGTTGTATTCATAATCTGAAGGCCATCAGAATAGTTATTGTAGTTAAAATTTATTGAACTTTTTATAAACACAAAATTTTTCCTACCTTATAGCTTTAGCTAATCATTCTCATAAAAATGTACTAATAATGCCATTTATTTGATTGACCTAAAATTATAAATGAGTATGGAAAATTCCTAGGGTGAATGGACTAACATCGTATCTTAGCATACTTAGCCCTAAGTAACTTAGATCAATAATTTCACAAGCTAACAAATCTTCGCAACCTAAAAGCCTATGTTTAAGGCTAAATCTATCTCGTAAAGTCCTAGACATTAACGTATTCACACAATGCACATCATACAACCTAAACAAACTATCATACAATATGCAAAATCCGTACTTAAGGTAAAACCACACAAGTCTCCCCACACTTGAATAACATATTGTCCTCAATGTGAGAAGGGTACACAAACATACAAGGGGAAATAGAAGACAATATATGAAAAAACATGCGAAGAAAATACTAACAAAAATGAAAAGAGAAGGGTTAGAACACGAACTCATTAAGGTGATTGAGATGGGGTTGGCGTTAGAGATGGAAACTTAATGTGTTTGACACCGACCTGGGTTCCCTTTCTTATAATTATTTCAAAGAGAATAAGAGAGTTAGCAATCCAACCATTCCACATCATTACAACCTTATTTTAGAATTTTAAACAAAATTAACTACATAACAATTTAAATCTAAATACTAAACATGATAATTTAGGGTCATTAACATGTCCTTACATCCTTGGAAGCTCATCCAAGATCAATTATGAGTGGCTTGCTTCCTCCCTTCTTGTTTAATATCAATTTTGTAGCCTATGAGTAAATTACAAATTATAAAATGATTAAAAGGACAATATTGATAAAGTTGAGAAAACTAACTAATTTTAGTGATGTCCTTTTCACTAACAAACTATAAATAAAATAGGAAATAACGAAACTCCCTTAATGTCCTTTAAGTCTATCAATTTTCTTGCTAAAAGGGTAAGTTACTCTTATTCTTCCTTTATGGTTCTAGTCATGCATCTCATACATAATATAGAACCTCAAAAACCAGATCTACTCATGCATTTAGATATAGAAAACAAAAAAATGGAATAAAAAATGTTTACATATCTTTCCAACGATCTCCTTCTTTCTTTAATCTTCTCTGCGTTAGGATATTGTAAACCATAATAATAAACGTAAACCGTCTCTAATGAAAGTCTATACGAAGATAGAAGGATGAAATCTTATTAGGATGTGGCTAGAATTCTTTCTTTGTGCTAGACAAAGAGTGTGTGTTAGAAAGAACCTTTATTTCACTTGTGTCTTAAATAAGATGCCAAAGGGAGATGATAGTGAGCATATATAAGCGTAAATTTACACAATTGTCCCAATATGCAACTGAGATGATGATGAACAAAGTAGCTCAGTGGCAAAGGTTTGAAGTGGGATTGAATTTAGCCATCAAATAAAAAAGTGGTGGCGCAAAATTTTTGTAACTTTGAACAGCTGGTAGAAGCGGTGTTAAGGGTTAAGAATGTAGAGAATATAAAAAGCGCAGTAAACAAAAAGAGAAATAGGAGAGAACAGTTCAGGAGGGAAGGTAGTGCTCTTGTGTTAGAGAGGAGTGTTAAGACTTTCCTCGTACAGTCCTAGGATAGGAGCGGTGGTGCAAGCAAGTCCAAATAGGTGAGAACTATTTCTTATCAAGCCTCAAAGGCGGGAGGCAGTAGAAGGGGAGAGGGGGTAAGCCACCCATTCCTAATTGTGATCATTGCAGTAAATTCAATAAGGAGGAGTGTCATAGATTGATTGGAGTTTGTTTTAATTGTGGGGAAAAAGGGCACATGGCTAGAGAGTCTTCGCAGTATGTAAGATGAGAGCGAACTTAAATATAAGCTTAAAAAATGGCTGAGAGTGTGGGACACAAGACTGCAACTGAAGTGGGAAGTTCTGAGGCAGCCAAGCAAGTAAATCCTCTAGGAAAACCAAAGGGGCAGGCAACAGCTAGAGTGTTACGAGAGAGGATGCAAAGAGAGCTCTAGAGGTTGTTACTAGTATGGTTAAATTATTTAATGATGATGTTATTGTTTTAATTGATCTGAGGTCTACTCATTCATTTGTTTCATCAAGTATAATAGTCCACGTTAGAAGTTTGAGACCATTAGATAGTCCTTTGATGGTTAGTACCCTAATCGGCTATTATATTATTATTAATAAAGTTTATAGAGACTTTGAAATATTCATTAGTGGAGAATAATTAGTGGTGGATTTAATACCATTAAAGATGGGGGGATTAGATTTGATTTTAGGGTGGACACATTAGAAAAATATAATGTCAATTTAGATTGCAAACAAAATGCAACAGAGTTTAATTTGGACAAAAGTAGAAAAGTGGTGTTTATGGGAGACAGTAAAGGAAGCCCACCTAAAATTATTTCGGCTTTGACGATAGAAAAAATGATGAGGAAAGGATGTGAAGCATTCTTGGCATATGTGGTAGACACATAGGTAGATGGAGGAAAGTTAGAAGAAATTCCTGTGGTCATGGAATTCCCAGATGTCTTTCCAGGGGAATTACTAGGACAACCACCACCAAGAGAGATTGAGTTTCCTATCGAGCTTCTTCCAGGTACTGCACCAATATCAGTTCCACCTTATATAATGGCTCTGACAGAATTGAAGGAACTTAAAGAGCAGTTAGACGAGTTGTTTAAGAAAGGTTATAATAGGCCTAGCTCTTCACCTTAGGGAGCTCCAATTCTTTTTGTCAAGAAGAAGGATGGATTGTTGAGAATGTGTATGGAGTACAGGAAGCTTAATCATGTCACTATCAAGAATAGATATCCGCTTCCACATATAGACAAGTTGTTTGATCAATTGCATGGGCAAAAGTCTTATCCAAGATAGACTTGAGATTAGGTTACCACCAGTTAAGAATAAAGGAGTCAGATGTGTCAAAGACAACTTTTAGAACACGATATGAGCATTTTAAGTTCTTAGTCATGCCTTTTGGATTAACAAGTGCCCCTTTAGCTTTTATGGACTTAATGAATAGAGTCTTCAAGCCTTTCTTAGATCGATTTGTCATAGTCTTTATTGATGATATATTGGTTTACTCCAGGAGTGACAAGGAGCATGAAGAACATTTAAGGATTGCCTTGGAGACACAGAGGAAGAAAGAGTTGTATTACAAATTCAATAAATGTGAATTTTGGCTAAAACAAGCGGTGTTTCTTGGACATGTAATTTCACAAAAAGGAGTTCATATGGATCCAAGGAAAATAGAAGTTGTAGTTAAATGGGAAGTACCTAAGAATATAGTAGAAGTGAGGAGTTTATTAGGTTTAGCTGGTTATTATAGAAGATTTCTAGAGGGCTTTTGCATGATACCAGCCCCACTCGTCAAATTGACAAGGAAGAATAAGAAGTTTGTGTAGACAGGAGAATGCCAAAAGTGTTTTGAGGAATTAAAAAATGGGCTTACAACCACACCTATTTTAACCTTGCCTTCTAGTAGTGATAGATATATAGTATATAGAGATGCCTCAAGGAAGGGATTGGGGTGTCTGTTGATGCAAGGAGATAAAGTGATAGCCTATACTTCTAGGCAATTAAACCCTACGAGATGAATTATCCTATGCATGACTTGGAGTTAGTTGCCGTAATTTTTGCATTGAAAATATAGAGACATTACTTATATGGGGTCACCACCAAGGTATTTACAGACCACAAGAGTCTTAAATATTTGATGAGCCAAAAGAAGTTAAATCTAAGGCAAAGAGGGTGGTTAGAACTACTAAAAGATTATGACTTGTATTATAGGGACATGTGAAAATAGTCTTCTCCTAATCTTCTGGATATATGAAGATTTGGTTATACTTCAAATATCCATCTACAAAGCAGTAGTAGGCATGACATACTACTTTTCCTATCATTTGATCTATAAATGATAAGGAAAATGGTCTTTCTTTGTTACAATATTGAGCTTCCGATAATCTATACAAGCCTGCCAACATGTAACGGTTTTCATTGATAACATTTCTCTCTTCTCATTTTTTTATTGTAGTTATCCCACCTTTCTTTGGAACACATTGAATGGGACTCACCCATTGGCTATCTGAAATAGGATAGATGATGCTTGCATCCAAAATTTAACAATTTCCTTCTTCAACACTTCATGTTGGAATTAATCTTCATTATCTCTCTCTTATCATTTTGCATCACTTTTCTAAGTTTATCCAATGCATAACTAAATTGGGACTAATACCTCTTATATCTGAAAGTTTCCATCCCAATGCTTTCATCCTTTTCTAAATTGTATCAACCACCTACTTCTCCTAATCTTCATAAAAAAAATTGACATAATAATTGGAAGTGATTTTCCCTCACCTAAGAATGTACATCTTAAATGTGAAGGTAAGGGCTTTAATTTTAGTATAGGTGATTTTTAAGTTGAGGGTGGGGTGGGTAGGTCTGTTATGTCTAAAGATTCCTATTATGGGTCCTCTCCTACCTCTTCTTTTTTTTTTTCTAATTTCCCCACACATTCATCAATCATATCAACTCTCATACACACACTTACTTCTCCTGCATTCTTGAGGGTTTTATTCATGCTAAACTTTACTTGATCATCTCTAATCTTTAAGATGATCTTCCTATTATGAACATCAATCAGAGGCCTTCCAATATTCATGAAAGGTCTTCCCATTATCAAAGGAAAATTACGATCTTCTGCTACGTACAAGATTACAAAATTAACTGCAATGATTAACTTATCGACCTTTACAAGAACATGTTCCACAAATCCAAAGGGTTTCTTAATTGACTGGTCTGCAAATTTTATTAACATGGAAGTTAGATTCATATCTCCTAATCCCAACTTCTTGAAAATTGATAAAGGCATGAGGTTTATATTTGCTCCCAGATCACATAAGCATTTAGAAAATTCTAAATTGCCAACAGTGCATAGAATCGTAAAGCTTTTTTGGTCCTTCAACTTTGATGGCAATTGGATCATGATCATCGAACTACAACTCTCAGTGAGAGACACTGTCTGATCATCCTCCAAAGCATGCTTGTTAGTGAGGATGTCCTTTAAAAACTTAGCATACTTGGGCATATTTTATAGTGCTTCCACTAAGGAAATGTTGATCTATAGTTTCTTCAGCTTGTCTAGAAATTTTGAAAATCAGGCATCCACCTGATTTTGCTGGAATCTTTATAGGTATGGTACTTTTGGCATGTAAGGAGGAGGTGGTACATACATTTTTCCTTTTCTTTTTCTTGTTCCTCCTTCTCTTTCTCTTCAGTAACTACAGATTGATTACTCCATTGACCTTGTGTGGTTTCTGTGCCAGATGAATCTCCCAACTCCTTCACGCTTCATAGTTGTATTACTTTCAACTGCTCCTTCTGATTGGGTTCTGAGGAGCTAGGAAAGTTTCCTGGAGGTCTTCTTACTAATGCTATGGCTAGCTGGCCCATTTGCACCTCCAAATTATGAATGGATGATGCTTGATTTTTGAACATTGACTAATTTTATGCTTGAGCCTTCTTTTGTTCGTCCTCATTCTCTTCATGTTTTCCATATGGTCATTAATTTTTGCCTTCACCACCTTAATCAACTTATCCAATTTGGACTTCAAAGCCTTATTAGAGTCCTATTTGAATCCAGGTGGGCCTGGGTGATTCACATTGTTTCCAGTAAAATTACTTAAACAGAAGTTCGAATGGTTTTTCTACCCCAAGTTGTATGTGATGAGTATGGATTTTTTGGTCTGTTTTCCTTGTAATTTTCCTACTCCATTCCTTAATTGTTTAACAGGTAACAATCTACTATCATATGGTCATATTGGTTACAAAGTTTGTAGGACTTGTTGCATTGCACGTACAGAACTCAATGGAGCATTCATGTTGTGTAATTTCCTTGTTAATGCTGCAATCGGTGCTTATATGGCTGATGGTGACTCAATTGATGCAACCCTTTTTTGCTCCTTCGTTTGATATAGTCTGCTTCTTTCAATTGACCACAGGCAGCTGTTAGTCACCATATCTTTAAGAAGACTAAATATGGAATCAATAGTTTTTCTCATCAACGAACAACCAGCTATTGCATCTATTGTGTTCCTTATTGTCGTTGTAACTCCATTGTAAAAATTTTGCAATAAAAACTCTCTCAGCAAGTTATAATAGGGGAAACTCCTCTGTAACTCTTTAAATCTCTCCCAATCTTTATAAAGAGACACCCCATTATACTGCTGGAAGGTTGTGATCTTCTTGATGATTCTTGTGGTCTTGGTCAATGGGAAATGTGTAGAAAGGAAAGTCTGGACCAACTGATCCCATGTTCTCACAATTTCAGGGGTCAAAGAATTCATCCATACCTTTTCTTTATCATTCAAAATGAAAGGAAACAATCTCATTCTGACAGCATCCTTGAATAATCTGTTGTATCTGAATGTACTATAGATTTCAAACAAATTTGCCAGCTGTGCATTGGGGTCTTCGCAGGGTAGACCTCAAAATTGTACATTCTACGAAAGGATGTTTAGTTTCAAAATTATTAGCATTAATAGATAGCCTTGAAATTCCTTGCTAGTTGGCATTCAATGCTAGCCATATGAAATCCAGTAATGTCCTATAATCTCCTCTTTCTTGTTCCCCTTGATCAACCATTATCCTTTCAATTTGATCTTGCCTATATGGTTTCCTTAATTTACGTTCAAGTATACTGATATTTACAATTTTGCCTCTAAAAAATTCTCCCAAGTTTCTCATATTTATACACTCACCCATAGATGAGAAAAAAGCTCTAACTAAACTAAGCTAACTAAGTGAACAAAACTAGTTAAATGAACTAAACTAAGAAAATTAAGAAAAATATCAAATCAAATCCACTTAAACTACGATTGATTCTAACACCAAATTTCCTATCAACAGAGCTAAAACTTGATAGGCATTTAACTATCCTACTTGTTTTCCTAAGTATGGCAAGTGTATGGGTCGTTTTGTAATATACTTGGCATCTAATCCCCAAAAAATTATGTAGTCACTTTAGTAGTTTAAATTAGACTTTGTTTGAGCAATTAAT
>JAOQMP010033903.1:0-11772 GCA_027563575.1 Erythroxylum pedicellare | reverse complement strand
CTAGTATTTATTTGATATATTTTTAATTATTAAATCAAAATTTCTTTCAAATTTATATATTTTAAAAATATATTTTAAATTTAATTATATTTGTTAATAATTATTAAATTAATTTTATAAATTAAATTAAAAATTAAATTATTATTTATTATTATAATTTTTAGAGACAAGAATAAAAATATATTATACAGTATAATATCGACGACCAAACTCAAATAATTCAGATTTAAGGGTGCTTGTTGGTCACGTTCATTTTCTGAATGGCTACACAAGACGACAGCAGGAGAGGCACTGCAGGCCTAAATATTTGTAGGGCCATGTTAGATTTTGCATTTGGCGATGGAATGTGAAAACAAATATCAAAATATCTTCCTTTTAAACAATTGAAAAGATAATTGTTAGATAAAATACACATATATATATAATATACATTATTTTGTCAACTCAAATCACACCTGATGGGGAAGTTTATGCCAATCTTCTGAAAAAACTCAATAACAAGAGGGGCAAATCAATGAGATTGAAGAATCATTTAAGCTCCCCGATTGAAATCCCAAATTAAAAACCAATTAGGAATTTTGTAATTCTGGAGTTAACCTCACTTCGTATATAACCAATTAGGAATGGTTTGGGACCCCTACATACCATTCCAAAACTAGATAACTTGAAACTTCAAGTAACTACAATTGTCAAAGTCAGCTTGATCATCAGTGACGGCACCTTGAATTGCAAATTTAGGGCATCCCCTCCATCAAGGAACATGTACCTAATTATAATCCCAACATGAAGGCAGAATATAAACTTATATGGAGAGCTCACAACTCTGGCAAGTTCTCTAACAAATTAATCATGCTAGGCTCCAGCTCAAAAAACCTCCTGGTGGATACTAGTGTAGTATATAATGACTATCCTAAGACTTCCTTTATTTTTTGTTCAGCTATTAAGGATGGATTAGGAACTATGGATAAGCCAAAAATTATCACAGTCTCCAATGTCTGACGCAATCTCTTTAGTTTAGTTAAAGAAACCACAAACTGTAATAGTTGCCAATACCAAATAACCCACAAAAAATATGATGAACAAAATGACTATCTGAAAGTAGTTGTCCCTGTAGTATTGTTAGATATCAGTATCAACTGAGGAAATATTTATTGGAGAATCACTGAATTAGTGGAGAATCGCTGCTACCTATTTAGTCCATTTTTAGGAAATCTTGTACTTATCTTTGCTTACCTTTTGTTGTATGATTCGTCTATATTTTAGGTAGTGTAGCCTCATTTAGGAGTTCCCTAATTAGGTTATTCCGTGGAGATATAATTCTGGTTTTCAGTTGATTGAATGACAAAATTCTGATTCCAAAATCACTTGGCTCTTTAAATAGTATTAGAGTCATGGATGATGGAAAGAAAAATGAGAGTTCTGAATTAGACAAGAAAATGTCTATTCCTTAAACACTAAGCTCGAATGATAATTCGGGTAACTTGATTACCCAAGTTCAGTTGAAAGGTGAAAACTATGAAGAATGGGCGCGAGCCATGAGAAACGACATTGTGAGCCAAAAAAAATGGTTTTATTGATGGATCTGTCAAGTAACCAGCAGAGGATTCACCGGAAATTGAAGATTAGTGGAAAGTTAACTCTATGTTGGTTTTTTGGGTGTTTAACACCATTAAACCCACACTTCGTTCAACGATTTCTCAGTTAGAAAACATAAAGGATCTTTGGTACAATATTAAACAAAGATTTTCTATTAGGAATGGTCCACGGATGCAACAATTGAGATTGGATTTGGCAAATTGTAGGTAGGATGGTCAATCCATTGTCTCTTATTTTGAAGCTTAAAACTCTATAGGATGAGATAAACAATTATGATCAAATGCCAGTTTGTGTTTGTACAGGATGTAGATGCAATCTTACCATGGAATTGGAAAGAAAGCGAGAAGAAGAGAGAGTTCATCAGTTTTTGATGGGCTTGGATGAAGAAGGATATGAAATAGTCCGCTCTAATATATTGAGCACTGAACCCTTACCCAATCTGAATCGTACCTATGCTATGGTTATACAGCAAGAGTGGGTGCAAACCATGACATGAACAAAGGAAGAAAGAGGTAATCCTACGAGTTTTGCAGTCCAGGTTGATGGTAGACATTCAAAAGGGGATAAAGATAAAATCTCCATTTACTCTAATTGCGACAAAGAGGGATATGAAGTTGGAAGTAGTTTTCAGTTGATTGGCTATCCAAAATGGTGGCGTGATAGGCCACATGGAACTTCTGCTAGCTGAGGAGGTGGTCAACAACGTGGTAATGGACGTGGATGATATAAGGGAGGAACTGTTTGTGCCAACACCACACAAGTAACTAGAGTTGATGATGGACATGGAGTTATGATAGATTCAGATCATAAAGGCCTCAGTGGATTGAGCAATGAGCAGTGGTCAACTTTATTGAACTTGTTGAGAGCTTATCAGAATATTACCAATGAAAGATTGACAAGTAAACAGAGGACATTTCCTTGGATTATTGACAGATGAGCTTCTCATCATATGACAGGAACATTTTCATTTATGAAAGAATTGCATGATATTGTACCACGCTCAGTTGAGTTACCTTATGGAGAAAGGACCATGGCGGTGAAACAAGGAACCATGTTGATTGGAGGAGACCTAAAATTACAACAAGTTTTTTATGAGCCTAATTTGAATTGCAATTTAATTTCCATATCACAACTGCTTCATGATTCAAATTTTGTTATCTAACTTACCAAGAAAATTTGTGCTATACAGGACCTAAGTTCGAGGAATCTGATTGGAGTAGGTAAGCAATGTGAGGGTTGTACATTCTCAAGAGAGTGGCGTCAGTGAAGGCTTGCAAGGTAGTTGATGAGGGATCTTTTGAGCTTTGTCATAAGAGAATGGGTCATCCTTCTCCTAAGGTGGTGGAATTAATTTCAGAAGCTGGTAGTGCAGGTAGGAAAATCAATAAAACTTGTGAGGTTTGTTCTAGAGCAAAACAATCAAAAGATATTTTTCCTTTTAGTGATAATAAAGTTGAAATTTGTTTTGATTTGATACATTATGATTTTTGGGGACCTTATAGAGTCCTAGCATCATATGGAACAATTTATTTCTTGACAATTGTTGATGCACATTCTTGTGCTGTGTGGATATACTTGCTGCATGGGAAACGTGAAATGGCTTACATTCTTAGAAAAATTATTGTGATGATTAAGTGCCAATTTGGAAAGAATGTGAAAGTTGTTCGAAGTGATAATGGAAGTGAATTCATGTGTATGAAGGAATATTTTGATGAGCAAGGGATATTGCATCAGATTTCTTGTGTAGGAACGCCTCAACAAAATGGACGAGTAGAAAGAAAACATCGCCATATTCTTAATGTGGCAAGAGCCTTATGTTTCCAAGAAAATTTACCTATAGAAATTTTGGGAGAATGTGTGCTTACAGCTGGATATTTGATTAACAAGATTCCATCTATGTTGTTAAATGGTAAAACCCCATATGAGATGATCTTTGGGAATGTGCCATCTTATAAGCAGATTCGAGTTTTTGGTTGTTTGTGCTATGTGCATAATCTGAATAAGGATAAGGACAAGTTTGCTAGTAGGAGTCGTAGGTGTGTATTTATTGGGTATCCATTTGGTAAGAACGGATGGAGATTATATGATTTGGAGACTAATGAATTCCTTATGTCAAGAGATGTGGTGTTCGTTGAAATAACCTTTCCACATGAGAAAATATTAGGTGCTGAAAGCAATAATAATGGAATTGTGGAGTTAGGTAATGAGATTGGGAGTGAAGAAGCGGAGGAATATGATAAAAATGTACAGAGAGCTGATGAGGTGAACTAAGAAATAGCAAAGTTGCGCACCGAAGATGGGGAAGAAGCAGAAAGAAATGAAGTAGTGGTAGAGGACAACGAGTCAAGCAACCTTCTATTCGTTTGAGGGACTATGTAACAAATAATGTCAGAGTAAGCCCCTCGGAATGCTAACCTTCCCAATCTAATTCCTCAAGTATGCATTATTCTTTTGCACATTATGTGAGTTACGATAAATGTTTTGCACAACATCGGTGTTTCTTGGCAGCCATTACTATAGGACATAAACCAAATTCCTATGCCGAGGCCATGAAAGATGAACGATGGAGAGAAGCCATGTGAACAAAAATACAGGCTTTGGAAGAAAATGGTACTTGGACCGTTGAAAGTTTACCATTTGGGAAGAAAGCTATCAGGAGAAAATGGGTGTATAAAATTAAATACAACTCTGATGGCAGTGTTGAAAGGTGCAAGGTGTGATTAATGATACTGGGAAATAATCAAGTTGAAGGAATAGATTATCAGGAGACTTTTGCTCCCATCGTGAAAATGGGTACTGTGTGCACTTTTCTTGCCGTTGCTGCTGCGCAGAATTGGGAACTTCATCAAATGGACATCCAAAATGCCTTCTTACACGGTGATTTAGAGGAAGAGGTATACATGAAGATGCCACTTGGATTTACTTCTCCATCACCAGGAAAGGTTTGTCGACTTCACAAATCTTTGTATGATTTGCGACAAGCACCTAGATGTTGGTTTGCGAAACTAGCTGCATCTCTTAAAGCTTATGGGTTTTATCAATCATATTTAGATTACTCTTTATTTATTTTCCAAGCTGGGCCTGTCCATTTGAATGTACTTGTTTAAGTTGGTGATCTAATTATCTCTAGCAATGATGTCTCAGCTGTGCAATAGTTCAAACACTATTTGAGTCTTGCTTTCATGTTAAGGACTTAAGGAAGCTAAAATTTTTCTTAGGACTTAAAGTGGCTAGAAATTCATATGGTATTTTCTTGTGCCAACATAAGTATGCATTAGCTGAGGTTGGATTATTGGGTTCTAAGCCAGCTGCCACACCTCTTAAACAAAATCATAGATTCGCTCTTACAAGGAGCAATAATATGGATGATCCTAATCAGTATACACATTTGGTAGGGCGACTTATCTATCTTACCATCACTCGACCTAAGTTGACTCATTGTGTGCATATTCTTGCTCAATTCATACAGCAACTGAAGTAAGCACATTGGGAGGCTACTCTTCGCGTGGTGCGTTATTTGAAAGGTAACCCAGGTGTTCGTGAACTGTAAGTGCACGATTGTCGAAGTGAGTAATAAATCGGTAAGAACCTAGTTGTGTCCACAAGGATTATGAGAAAATTCAAATCTATGCTAGCTAACGATGTTTGGAATCGGGTTTGATGAAATTTTGGGAATTTAAAAGCAATGTAAAGAATTATTAAAAACTCAAAGAAATTTCTAAGCAACTACCAAATTTAATGCAACCAAGCTAACTATGAATATGAAAAATCTATGCGATAACTAATTAAGAAAAGAGTACAACAATTGACTAATTAAAGGTATTAATGCTAATGGGAATGACTTTCTCTTAGGGAATGATATTTTTGCCAGCCTTAATATTGAATTAGCTATCCTCTACAAATGAATAATCCTAAACTTGTACGTGAATTTTAAGAGTAATTAATCCCCCTTCTCCCAAAGATGAATTAATCTATCCACTCTAGACATCACTTAGTAATTCCTTACTTAAGTTCTTCCTAGAGTCTCTTAAGTTCCAAATCCAACCTTCTATTTTCACCTCCTAAGTTTCTTGGGTCTCCCAACTCACAAGAAAATCCTACATGAAATTCCTTCAATCTTCTAGCAAAAACCCCCTTTTTTTAAAGGTAAAGTTGTAGCAAGCAAACTTTCAATAATCCAAAGCGAGAACAATTAAATCCAAGGAAAACCAACAAGTGTATGAATATTCAGTCGTGAGTTCCAGCAATGTTCAATGTCAAAGTATCACTAAAACATCAAATTCCTAAGAAAAATTAAGGTTTTAACCACAAATCATCATTCCAAGCAATCCATAAGTATAAACCCTAGACAAACTCATTAGGGAATCAAATGTAAATGAAGAAAATAGGGACTACATTGCACTCGGATGGTGAGGGTTACGTTATTGGTTCTTGGATGGAGGCTGCGTAAGCAATGAATGAAGGCTGTGTTGAGATGAATGAGTGGCTGCGTTTTGTGCGTGGAGTCTACATGTGTGTCTCCTGGATGGCTGTATGTCTAGCTGTTGGTTAGGGCTTCATGGTTTGTAAAGAGTGAAGGCTGATGTGTGAATGAGTGGAGAGTTAGGCTGCGTTGTTGTGCATACTGGAGGAGGCTGCATTGTTGGAGAATGAGTGGAGGCTCAATGCTTGAAAGTTAGCTACGGGTGTGAATAGAGTGGAGGCATGAAGTGGGGGCTTGCATAAATGGTGGCTACGTGCATCTGTAGATGATGGAGGCTGCATGCTTTTCTTTCTTTTTTTTTCTTTTGAAAAATACCTAACCCTCTACTGCGTTTTGCTTCTTTTCACTCTGTGTTTTTGAAAACACGTAAAACCTAGGGGCCGCGTCAGTGAGGGTTTTTAGTGGAGTGCTTCTTATTTTTTCTTGTCTGTCCACACTGAACCATCACCTGTTTCTTTTTTATTTAAAACAAGCTAAACCCTCTTCTTCCGTTTTTGTTTTTTGCCAGCGTTTTTCTCTTTTCTCCAAAAACAACTCCTACATCCAAATATAATATAAAAATAGTAATTTAATAAATATCTACCCCAAGACACTACACAATTTTTAACGCATCAAATAATAGCCTATTAGTATCTCCATCAAATACCCCCATACTTACTATTGCTTGTCCTCAAGCCATTTAAACACAATAACAAAAAATTTCATCAATTCGTTTTCAAAGAAGATTGAGTGTGTGCATTCATTCAAACTTCAGCAAACTCAAGCTTTGAGTTACTGCATATGTCATAATTTTTTAATCAATACACATAAACAAGGTCAAAGGTAGACATCATTGATCAAAGCACATATAAAATTCAGATGAATTTTCCTCACGTTTTTGCTCGAATCACTCAAGTGTTTAGGGTTAGTGTTTCACTCAATACTCTCTCTAAAGGACTTCACTACCATAGGCTTGCATATTCACCAATTCTCTACCATATAAAATACACACCAATATGGATCAAAAAGATTTTTATTTAAGGTTATAATGGGATTTGGGTTAAGGTAGGATAAAAAGGTCACAGATTAATTCACAATCATTAACAAAGTACTAAGTAAAAGGGATAACTAAATACAAAGTTTGAGATATGCAAATGAATACATGGGACTACTACTATTCATCACTAACTAATGCTACTATGTTTGCTTCTTTTTTTGTCTTTTTTCCTTATTTTTATTTATTTTTTCTCTTTCTTTTTTTACTAAAAACAAGAGACAAACAAAAGTAGCATAAATCAATAAAATATGAGTAGGAATACCTCTATAAATATCTCAGAATAACAAGTAACCTCAAAAATCCCAAACTATATGTAACATCCCACTATTATAAAGTATATACCTGAACATCCAAGGACATTCAAGTACATATCCTATGATAATGGTATGTTAGAGCAAAAACAAATCCAACTTACACATGGCATCAACTAAATTAAAAGTCATGAAATTTTAAAACTTTTCATTGCATTCATTCGTGAAAGCTTACACTATATTTTGCAAACTTTATATAAGTTTTAGACAAAAACTATAAAATAAATACAACTCTTCTGATGTCAGCTGACAGACCTCTGAGCCATAACTAGTCCAAAATGTTCCTCTAATCTAGATTAAGAAACTAGGTCTCCCATCTCATACCTGAAAAGCCACGTTACAGTTTTTTATGAGCTTTGTGAACTCAATGAGCGAACCATTATTGATGATTTCACCCAAGTCATATACACAAATCACATATTTCACAAATATTCATTCAGAACATGCATATTCCAAATACTCACATTAACATGGCATATCATGTAATCATTGCGAATAAGAATAGATATTTATAAATACAAATGCACATGAGACTCCATATTCATTGTTAATGTTGTGATCGAGTGCTTATCACATATGTATATAGAATCAGGACAGAATCACGGAGTATAGCTCTATGTGCAGAGTCAGAAATCACGGAGCAAAGCTCTACGTGTAAGCGCTTTCATACTGGCTACTCTCGTAACAACGCCTTTATTTGAGCATGCATTTTATGAAATGCATTAAATACAGAATATGCCATGTACAACAGTTACATTTGATGCACAGTCAGAGTCTCATAGTCATCGGACATAAGTCTGACATTAAACTTTCATTGAGAATACAAATATCATTCAGAATTTCACAGCAAGCAAAACACTTCCAATGCATTCCCAAATATTAACTCCTCGAACTTTATGTCCGGAATTCATAAACAATTCACAAACAGTTAATAATTGGAAGTCAAACAAATTCAACCAATCCTAGGAAAATCATCTAGGTTGACTCACGGTATACTCTGATATACTATTGCTTGGATGGTCCGACAATGTCTGACTGACATCCAATATGCTCCTCTATATCATACAAAACACATTTATAAATATCACAATTTTGCACAAATGTATAAGCATGCCTTTATGCAGATTTATGCATATAAAAAAATGCATACTGTATGTTTAATGACAATCCCAGGTATCTTATCGAATTCTTATCACCATATCATTCATATATCAAAATCCTCATTAATAATTTTTACTTAGGGTTTGGACCATAATAAGTCAATGTGAAACTAATTTCATAACCTAATTGAGCAATTCAGATTTTTCTAATAATATACTTTCAAGTCAACTTTGTATGATCATTATCATTAGAAAAATAAAATAAGTTGGCAACACTTGATTCTGGAAAATTGATCACCCATTTCTTAAGTTTCTAATGACTTCAAGATCATCCAATTTTATTTAGTATTCTATGAGTTATGCTCACAATACCACATACTGTGTATACTTAAACTTTTGGCTAGTACATGATTATACCCTCAAATTGTACAACTCATATCTTTCAGCTCCGATATCAAAAATTACAAACTTAATACCAATTGAAAGCTAAGAGAATGAACTAAAACTTTGGTGAAGACACCATTGTTTGATTCAGCCTACATCAATTCAGTTTCTTTGATAACCTTAGGACATAATTTTTGTCTCGGTTAACACGACAACCTCAATCAAGATTCAATTTCAAACCAGACTTTGAAAGTCTTAAAGATATAATTAAAATTTGACTTCTTCAAGAAAGTTGTAGACATATGTCATCAAAATACCAAAGCTTGTTCAATAAAAATAATCACCCTTTAATAGCCTCTCGGGTCGCGATCGTGCTTCGCCGCGATCACGACTTCTTCTTTCATCCAAAACTCACTTCCATTTTTACACCAAATTCATTTCAATTTTTCTATATCACTTTGGCACAAACACATCACCATTCTATACTCATTAACAAACCAAATTGTTTTTCATAAAATCATCAAACTCTAATAAATTTTCTTAAACCTCTTTATCTTCATAAAATCAATCTTAAACTTATCAATTTTTTTCCAAATTTTTCTTAAGCAAATTTCGGGTCTGACTTGCATGACCATTTTGACCTCGACAATGGAATATTTAGGCAACATCTTCTACCAATCAAATATTCCTCTATGTTTTGAAAGTCTAATTACACCAATATCATGCATTTTAGTTCAGTATCCTGCAAGTTATAATAAAAAATCCACAGACTATTTTCATACCTCGACAGAACACTAATTTCAACTTCAAGCTAAATTTCCAGTCTCTTAAGGACATATTTTGAATTTGATTCTTTCATGAAAAAAGTAGTTCTATGTCTCTAGTTTACTTAAATCAAACTCCATCCAATTTGGATATTCATAGATCAAGTTATGCCCCAAATACAGATGTATGTTATGTAAAATACTGCATATATCATATTCCAATGACTATAATCCTTCATCTTGTTAATCATATCACCGAATTTGCTTATTCTTTCACCACCTACACATGCATCAACACCATTTACGCATTTAGCAATCCATAAGCATGAAAATATACACCATTCACGTATGCAACCATTTAAAACATTAAAACATGCATAAAACTTACTTGTCTTAAGTTTCTCTCATTTTAGCAAAAATTTCCAGAAATAGGGAGAGCAACCAATAGATTTAGGTGTTAGATTAGAAAAAGATTTTGTAACAATCAAGACCTTCAAATGGCAGAAGAATCGCAAGGTGTAACGCTGGTAAGCCAATAACACCAAAAATGTAGAAGTTAAGTGTTTAAACGATGGATGAGCAAGAAGGAAGATGGTGTTTTCGGTGGAGACAAAACAAAGGAGCTGCAGAAACTTTCTTACCCAAAAATGTGACTAGGTGGCTCCATCTCTCATTGACACATATCCTTTGGCATGTATTACATTTTTCACCCATTTAATTATCCCATATGTCACTTACTAATTGCTCCATTTGTCACATAATAATTTATCTAATTGTCAATCCATAATTAGTCCATTTGTCAATTAATTTCTAATACAATTGTCACACTTCTATTTGTCTCTTAGTTATATATTTTCCCATTATAAAATAACTCAAATTTTTGATAAATCTCCAAAATCCAAACGTTCTCCAAAAATGTGAAATTAATTGTAATACACACCTATTCAATTTTCAAGATAATTAATCCATAATTCACACTTTATTTACATTAAAAATCACATATACTTGAAAAATGTTAATGAATGCATGCACAATTATTTCATGAATGACAACATTATTCACGTCCATGTGCAGGCCATATAATGCATGAAATGCATTTATAAATTCTCAATAAATTCTTATATAAAGCATCCTAGGGTTCTAACCTTAATCATGGGATAATGGGATGTTACAATTCTCCTCTCCTAAAAAAAATTTCATCCCCAAAATTCTTACCTAGGATGAGAAATAGTTGGGGGTATTGCTTTCTCATATGTTCTTCTGTTTTCCAAGTTGCTTCTTCACTTGAATGGTTCCTCCAAAATACTTTCACCATTGGGATCACTCGACTTCTCAATTGTTTATTCTAATAGCCAATTATCTTAACAGGTTTTCAACATAACTCAGATTACTAGAAACTTCAATCTCCTGAGTCGGTATCATATGAGTTGAATCTGAATGACATCTCCTAAACATACTCACATGAAACACATTATGTATCTGTGCCATTTTAGAAGGTAAGGCTAACTTATAAGCCAGTGGCCCAATTCTTTCAATTATCTCCTATGGACCAATGTACCTCGGGCTTAATTACCCTTCTTATCAAACCTTAATACACTTTGCTAAGGTGATACTCTTAGAAATACTTTATCTCCCACCTGATATTCCATATCTCGCCTATGCTGATGCACATGACTCTTTTATCGATCTTATTCCATTTTAATTCTATCTCGGATCAACTTCACTTTATCAGCTTCTGAATCAAGTCTGGGCCTTTGATAATCCTTAGACCCTTTTCATCCTAATAAAAAGGCGAATTACACTTCCTACCCTATAATACCTCATATGGAGCCATACTGATACTGCTGTGATGCTGATTGTTATAAGTAAATTCAATCAAAGCTGTATACATATCCCATGCTCTTTGAAACTCTAAAACACTAGCTTTAAGCATATCCTCATCAATCTTAATTGTCCTCTCACTCTGACCATCCGTTTGAGGATGAAATGCAGTGTTAAAATTCAGTTTGGTACCCAAAGTTATCTGTAAGCTACCCGAAAATCTCGAAGTAAATCTAAGATCCCTGTATGATACAATAGACGCTGGAACCACATGTAA
>JAOQMP010033893.1:0-11772 GCA_027563575.1 Erythroxylum pedicellare | reverse complement strand
ACTTGACCTAAATACATCTCACCTTACCTTTGCCCACATTACAACCCTAAAAAGTCCTTTGATCAGTGATTTTGCATGTGAACATTAGTGGTAAAGTAACGAAATGATATGCAAAGTTATGGATTGTCATGATCATGAATGATGTTGAATGTACCCGTAGATATATTTTAGTTAAATACATTTTCCGAGTCTACTATTAGATTGCTCAGTTTTTGAAGATGATGAATAATGATTGATCATGAGTAAAAGTTTGGAATGTTAACATCTTGCTATAATTTTTTAAAGTTACTCATCTTTGCTTGTGATTATATAGTCTTGGAAAATATAAGAATTGTGTAAATGTTTCGAGTCTTTGAGCTTAATTTGGATGTTTTGTCCGAGGACGGACAAAAGCTAAGTGTGGGGGGAAATTGATATGTGTTTAATTGTTGATATATTAAATTATTTACACTTAGCGATTAATGATAAGAAAATGCTTAAGATACTCACTTTAATTCATATATGATTCTAGGTACAATTTGGAAGCAAAGAAATTAATGCGAGTCGAAAGAACTACATATAGGTCATTTTCGAAAACGTATTTTTGTTTATCTTCACAAAAGAAGAAGAAATAAATAAATAAATAAAAGACAAGAAAAATGGAACAAGAAAAAAACAAACGCACGAAACATAGATGCAAATAGCGATTCACGTTGCAAGTTCCAGCTGCACGTGACCAAAGCGACAACATATAAAGCTAAGGAAGTGGAGCCAAAACGCTGCACACAACGCAAAAAACGCTATGCTGTGAGCAGTTGTTGAGCATTTTGATAAAACGCACAGGAGAGGCACAAGCAAGAGGTAGGCATGCATAGAAATGCGACCCAGGCATATTTAAATTGTCAAATCGAATACACAATGTGGGAGTTACGTGAGGGGTCTACATTTAACACAGTTTTCTGCGATAAACGTAGACGAGGAGAAGAGTGAAGGAGCGAGGGTTTTGTGTGTGAATAGTTAAATGGACCAACAAGTTTAATTGTCCCATCAAGGGAACAGGGCAGCCGAGGCGTGAAAAGCTACTGCACTGCAGCTTGGCTAGAGAAAGTTGCTGCATTGGGGCTTGGCTAGAGAAGGAGGGAGCTACGGCGCAACTTGGTTGGGCATAGTTGAGAGGTGAAGCGGCAGAAGAGAGTGCGAGGGAGCAGTAAATAAAGCCTTGGACTC
Organism: Erythroxylum pedicellare; assembly: GCA_027563575.1. Lineage (NCBI taxonomy): Eukaryota > Viridiplantae > Streptophyta > Magnoliopsida > Malpighiales > Erythroxylaceae > Erythroxylum > Erythroxylum pedicellare. The sequence goes on along the minus strand of JAOQMP010033893.1, from coordinate 10,566 downwards.
ACATCTTTAATTTTCCCATCGTGAATAGTGAAGAGAGGAGTGGGCATATGGAGAAAATGACTCACTCTTGGAGTATGAAAATGAAGATAAAAATCTAAGTTCCCAATGCCGGTTTAAAGGCGATATCGACACCAACAATTCGGGTTAATTAATTTTTTATTATTTTTTTCTTTCTCTCATTAGGAATTGATTGTGTTATCCTAAGTTAATTAATTTGGGATGGATAATTGGATTTTTGTTATTGTTCAGTTTTTTGTGTATGAACCAATTGGATATTATGAAATGATGATTTTAATGCGTTCATTGAATTGTTTAATTGCAAACCCATTGCTGGAATTTCGATATAATTTGTAATTGTTATGTTGAAATTCATGTGTAGTGACTAACGATTTGTAATCATTAGCGATAACATGACCTAGGTTAAATGATGCATCGTATGTGGTTATTGCCTTGATTAATCGGTTTTCCTAATTCATAATGCTACTGCCTAATTAAATCTAAAGATCGTATCCTAAGTTGTTAGGTGGTTAGGTTTAATTAACGATCGTATCTTGATTAAACAAAACCTAAGGGAAAACTCAAGTTAATTGTTAACTCATGATTAATAGTTGCTAGGAGAGATTTGAAAACAACAAATTAATGAAATATGCTTAATTAGTGTGTAGGCCGAGATTGACCAAAAGAATTGGGTCCCTATCGAATTCCCCACCTTTATCATTTTTTTGCATGTTTTCTTTAATTTGTTTTTATTAGTTAGTTTCAATTTATTTTCTTCTTTCAAAAACAAAACCCCCTATTAAACCCAAACACTAGTTAATTTCATTTCATAAACTTTACACACACTCTCTATAGGATCGACCTAGACTCACCACTGCTATAGTTTAGGTCTAGTTATTTTATTTTAACTAGCATAATGATGTGCGGTCAAATTTTGGCATTGTTGGCGAGGAGTGCGGGGTTTTAGTTCTTGTTTGTGTTTTAATTGGCTTTTGTATATATTTATTCGTAATTGATTTCTTTTCATTTATTTCGTGATCTTTTCTTTTTTGTTTCGTGTTTGAAAAAATTTTGATATGGACGGAAGTAATTTCTTTTATGACTCGTATTCTCAATCCTATAATAATGGTTGGACTAAACAACCTAACTTTTGTTATGGATTGGATAATCACCATAATGACTTCCATGATAGTTTACAGGACGCACAATAATTCTTATAAAGACCAGAAGCTTCCTATCATAACTCCAGTCCATCTCTAGAAGAGTTGATTAATATTGTGAAAGCTAATACTTTGCAATTGCGGGAGACTACTCTACAATTCCAGAAGGATGGAGGGAAATTTCCAAAAAACACATAGTTTAGTACCTAAGATTCAGAGAGTTAACACGATTCAAGTGCATCTTTAAAAGAATTTATTAAAAATCTAGTTGCTAATAATTTACAATTTCAACATGATATGCAGCAGCAGTTGCAAGAATTCTAACAAGAGACAAAAGCAAGCTAACAGAGGATGGAACACCTAACAGGTCAGATGGCTATAAGGCTTAATCGCCTAAAAATGCAAAGCGAAGAGGAGCAGTCGTATCAACCCGAGGTGTACCCAATGGATGTTTGTGCAGAAATATTACAAAATGACAAGGAGCTTGAGAATTTTGAGGTCAACCCTCAACAAATTGTTTATGTTGTAGAAGTGGAGAAGGAGTTCAAAGCCAAAAAGGATACATCTTTTAGCTCTGAGGTAAGTACTGAGTCCATGATTATTTTTTAAACTAACTCTTTACCTTTACATAACAGATTGGAGGAATTAAATGATGAAGAAAAAGGTAAAGAGATGTTCGAAATATTTCTGGAGTGTATGGCCTCAGTTGAGATTGAGAATCTAAAGATAGGAAAGACGTTGAATGAGGACGATGATCAACTAAGGCCTTATCTGGAACTACCTCAAGTGGAGGAGCTGTATGTGTCACCTGAAGATCACAATTTTGTCACATGAGGAGAAGGAGTCGAGCTAGCGACCCTAAACAAAGGTGCTTCTTGGGAGACAACCCAAGGGAAGTAAATTTATTTTCCTTTACATTTCCTCATTACTTTTTTTTTTGCATGTGTGTTTTTGAATTTGATTGTTTTACTTGTTTTTAAGTTTTCAATCAAAATGAGAAAAAGAATAAAATAAAGGAAATAAACATTTTCTCATTTTCTATTGGTTATAGGATTATATAATCATGATTAAAGTGTGGATTGACTAGAGAATTTCAAAGCAACTTTAGCATGTACTTTTGCTCTTCTGATTGGTTGATATGCATTATCCTTAAAAGAGTAGTGACTAATAGTAGACAAAGCTGGTGAGATTTTGAGCTTTACTTGATTGACACATCTAATCAGTCTCATTGTCTTTTGATAATGTGTGACCTTCATGACGTGTACATCCCAATTTTACATTGAATTTCTATTCGAGACTACATTTTTATCACATGCATTAACATGGATACGATTAGGCATTCTTTGTTTTTCATAAACTACATTAGCCAAATAACCTATCCTATTGACATCAATTTTCCCTTGATCAACCCCTCTGAGCTTTAACCTTTCTTTTTGTATAAACCACATTTTATGCTTTTAAATTTAACTAAATGTCTTACCTAAGTCATAAAGTTAGTGGAACATTTGTGATTGTTGAGTTTGTAGATGTACAAAATTCTAAATGTGGGAGTGTATATATGTGAGGGTTGATTATAATATTGGGATGTTATTTTATGTCTTATCATTGAAATTCCCATGTTGATATAGTTTATTTCAATTTTTTATAAGGAAAAGAAAGAAAAACAAAAAAGGGAAAAGGGAAAAAAAGAAAATGAAAAAAGAAAGAAATAAAAAAAATTGTTTAAATAAATTTATCAAGGAGAAAGTGCATATGAGTTTGCAAAGTTATTCATGATTAATGCATCTTCCTAGAGTTGTAACGAATGTGTTATTTGAGTATGTTGAATATGAGGTAGACGTTGGCTTGGAAGGTTCACTCTTGTGATTTCAATGTATTGTTGGCATAAATTATATGAGTGATTCCTTCAGATTGGTATATGCTTCATATGATTTGTATGAAAGAGCTGAATGGGGTTGTGAAATATAAATATTGCATTCGTCATAGCTGACGATACCCACTTTTTGAAGAGTGTTGCTTTGTTTCACTAACTTTGATGACTTTCATGCAACTTGGCCTAAATACATCTCACCTTACCTTTGCCCACATTACAACCACAAAAATTCCTTTGATTTGTGATTTTTCATGTGAACATTAGTGTGGAGAAATGAAATGATATGCAAAGTTATGGATTGTTATGATCATGAATGGTATTGAGTGTACCCATGGATATATTTCAGTTAAACACATTTTTTGAGTTTACCATTAGAGTGCTCAGTTTTTGAAGGTGATGAATGTTGATTGATCATGAGTAAATGCTTGAAATGTTGACATCTTGCTATAATTTTTGAAAGTCACTCATCTTTGCTTATGATTATATAGTATTGGAAAGTATAAGAATTGAGTAAATGTTTCGAGTCTTTGAGCTTAATTTGGATGTTTTTCCTGAGGATGGATAAAAGCCAAGTGTGGAGGAAATTCATATGTGATTAATTGTTGATATATTTAATCATTTACACTTAGCGATTATTGACATGAAATTATTTAAGATATTCACTTTAATTCATATATGATTTTAGGTACAATTTGGAAACAAATAAATTAAAGTGAGTGGAAAGTACTACATTTGCGTTATTTTTTAAAGATCAAAATTTACTTATTTTCATAAAGCAAGAAGAAGAAAAATAAAAGACAAGAAAAATGGAACACAAAGAAGAAGAAAAATTTAAAAGCAAACGATTAGAAAATCAACCCAAAACAATAACACAAATGAGAGGTAGGAGCAGTTGAAACGCAGACAGATGTTGTGTGTTTAACGTAAGCATTAAACTTAAAATGTAAGACAGGCAGCGTACATGGGAGTGCAAAAAAGGAGTGCTGGGACAAAGAAACCTTGATCAAGCAACAGTGCAAGGGCGTGACCCAGCGCAGAGGAGTGGAGGCACAAGCATGAGGCGAAGGGCTGTGGCTTACAACTTAGAGAAGCTAAGGGAACAGTGCGGCGCAGCTTAGCTAGGCATAGTGGAGAGGTGAAGCGATAGAAGAGAGTGCGAGAGAGTAGTGAATGAAGCCTTGGACTCACATCTTTAATTGTCCTATCGTGAACAATAAGAGGAGAGGGCATATGGAGAAAATGACTCACTCTTGGAGCTTGAAAATGAAGATGGAAAGCTAAGTTCCCGACGCCAATTCAGAGGTGACATCGACATTGACGACCCGAGTTAAGTATTTTTTATTATATTTTTGTTTCTTTATCTCATTAGAAATTGATTGTGTTATCCTTTGTTAATCGATTTGGGTATTGTATATAGATAATCAGATTTTCATTGTTATTAAGTTATTTGTGTATGAACTCATTATGTATTGTGAAAATATGATTTTAGTACGTTTATTGAATCATTTAATTACAAACCCATTGTTAGAATTTCGGTATAATCCGTAATTGTTATTTTGAAATTCATGTGTACCGACTAATGATTCGTAATCATTAGGGATAATATAACCTAGGTTAAATGACGCATTGTATGTGGTTATTGCCTTGATTAATCGGTTTTCCTAATTCGTAATGCTACTGCGTAATTAAATCTAGAGATCGTATCCTAGGTTATTTGATGGCTAAATTTAATTAACATTCATATCTTGGTTAAACAAAACCTAAGGGAAAACTCAGGTTAATTATTAAGCCGCGATTAATACTTGTTAGGAGAAGTTAAAGAACAACAAATTAATGAAATATGCTTAAGTAGGGTGTAGGCCGGGAATGAGCCAAAGAACCAGGTCCCTACCGAATTCTCCACGTTTATCATTTTTACATGTTTTCTTTAATTTGTTTTTATTAGTTAGTTTCATTTTATTTTCTTCTTCGAAAAATCCAAACCTCCCCTTAGGTCTAAGCGCCAATTAATTTTATTTCATAAACTTTACACACACTCTCTGTGGGATCGACTTAGACTCACTACTGTTATCGTAGTAGGTCTAGTTATTTTATTTTGACTAGCGTAACGATGTGCAGTCATCCATCCCTTTATATAAGGAATAAAATGTGTAAGGTGGCCTACTTTTTCATCTTTAGAGTTATCCGAGAGAGAAGATACTGAGTTTTTTCTTGCCTATTTGCTTGCCTTTTAAAAAGGATTTTAGCATTAAGGTGATATGTACTTGATATCTTTTTAAAAGGTAAGATTACATATATTCTCCTTAAATTTCTACATTATAAAGAGTAGTATAGATGATAGGACCAGTTTAAGGAGCAAAGTTAGTAGTTTTAGCTCAAGTAGTTGTATTAACCTAGGTTTAGAAACATCAATAACTTAGTAGCTTAAATTGTATAAGTTGAGACCCTAAGTCACTCAAGTTTATAGGAACCTTATTTTCCTCCCCTAATTAGGCATCCCTTTCAGAATGTTGTATGAACCTTGCTTAGCCAGGTCTAATAAAATATTCCACCTTTAACATTTCTCACTGGATTCCATACCTAAGGACTTCGATGACAAATTTGAAACATACTTATACCCCAATAAATTATAAAGGATTGAGTTTGATAAGAAGAGGGAGAAGCTCAACATCCTTAGGGTAATTCAATCAAATTTCTAAACAATAACACCTTTAATTAAATAGTGAACATTATATGTTTGAGTCCGATTCAATTATATCCATATGCCTGGAGCTTGCTAACTAGGATCATTATCACCTATCATTTAAAAAAAGTTCTTTGAGATTTGAACTATTTAAGTTTATACACCAATATAGGCTTGTAAAGACACAAAATGGGTAACATATTTTAAGTGCTAGGATTAAGTGTCAATTGTTGTTGGTTTCAAAAAGGTTTTTTTCTACTTATTAAATGATATTTGCTTGTGGGCCTTTATGGTTGTCTAAAACGCTTATGTAATATAATTCCCTAATAGGATTGGGATAATGCATTCCTAAAGTTTCTGTTCAAAGAACTTGTTAATCCAACTCGCCTCAAGAAACTCTACTATGTAAACAAAGTCTAATTATGTTAAGGTGTATCTTGTAGAGAGGATCATCTTTATATGTTTTTTTATTCATTCTTAGTCACTTAATGTTCAAATACCATATTAGAATTCTTATTATTCTTTTGGCAATCATGATCTTTAACTTAGGCTGCCAAAAAGAAATGCATATTGGCTTCTAAGCAAAGGATGAAGTAAAAGGTGACGTACATGTTAAGTCAAAAGGACTTCACTTCTATTAATTTTGATAACAATCAAATAATAATAATCTTAGAAATGTATGAATTGTTTTGATAAATTTGTTAAGTGTGCAGAAAAATGTAAGTAACACTTAGTTAACTCAGAAGGTGCGTAGTCAACACCAGACGAATTGCAACAACAGACGAAGTGCAACAACAGAAGAAGCGCTACACTAGACGAAGCGCTGCACCAGACGAAGCACAACACTAGATGAAGCATAACAACAGACGAAGTGCAACACCAGACGAAGAGCAACAATAGAAGAAGCGATATAATAGACGAAGCGAAATAACAAACGAAACGTAGTAAAAGAAAAAGCATTATTCCAGATGATACAAAAGGAAGATATTCTAGAACATCAAACTGTTAGTTAGTTAGAGTTAGTTACAAGACTCAACTAATAACCATTTCTAGAAGATTCAAAAAGCAATTTTCAAGAAGACATATGGAGACTTAGGCTATAAATACTAGTTCTAGTCAAAGACAAAAAAAACGAATGCTTTTACATTAGCAAAAATTTTGTATTAAAAGTGTGAAAGAAGTGAGCAAATACATTACCTAAAGCTCAAAAATACTTTTTTTAAAGAGAGAAAGGAAGGCTAGAGCCTGGAGACGCTAATATAGCAGATAAAGAATACTTTATAAGAGAGGCCTGAAGAGGATCTATGAGTAGAAACAATACTTGTAAAGTTGGAAGAGTATAGTGAAATCTCAAACTAACTATGAGGACTAGACGTAGTCCAAGGCTTGGGGTGAACCAGTATAAAATAACAATGTCTATTCTCTAACCCTTATCTTTTAATTTTCTTGTTGTTAGACGAGAAGATAATATTACTTGCGATTGCATTGCTTATAAACTTTAGCAAAGTGTTTTAGTAATCATTTGAATTTTCGTAAAAAAATTCAAGAAGTCTCAAAAGATTAATATTTTTGAAAAGATTACACAGTTCAACCCCCCTTCTTGTGTAGTTTACATATCATATCGGACTTCTTTATTAATAAGTGATTTATTTCAAAATATCCAAAAGATTGGATATAATCTTACAGACCTATTGAACAAATTGTTTGATTCAATGTATACTTATAGGAGAACAGTTCTCAAGATAAGTAGTGGGAGTAAGAAGGAATTTAAAAGGTTCAAATCTCAAGACTGTAAATCTAATTGGAACTAATGCCTTTAAAGATACATTTAAAGTATAGTCGAAAGGCTGTGAGATATTGAAAGATTCACTTTCAAGATGAATTCAAAAGTTTGTTTTGGAAATGATTGTGAATTTATCATATTTGCAAGAAGATTAGTGGGAGTATAATTGTTCTCTTTAGTGGGACTATGTGGAGACATATTGCTTATAGAGAACAATAGTTCCAACTTTCAATTCTTGAACATATAATTGTCCAAGAACAACTCTTGTTGGATATGAAAAGGCAACAACTTAATTCTAAGAATTAGATCTATAGAGATAGATTGGACGTTGTTAAGTTATTCTAAGTCCAAGTACATAGATAATGTACTAAAGATGTTTAGTATTTAAAATATCAGATACTTATGAAGTATTAAAAATATTCATTACTCTATGTATGAGTTGATATTTGAGTTCAAGATGATAAGGATATAACTTAAGAAGTAAATCCTAATTAAGGTTTATTTACGTAGAACAATATCATTTAGGATTGGAAAGGTTCCAATGTAGCAATGGTTTTTAATTGAGCCATAATACATTTTTCATTTAGTGGAAATGATTAATTGCATCAACAAGTTATTTAGTGAACTTGATAGAGTTTCTTTGCATTGTTTGAGACAGTAACGTGCTACAAAATATTAGAGTCATTAGGCATTCATAAGGAGCTAATGTCTCATCAAAGATCCAAGAATGTGTTTAGGCATATGTTCTTAATTATGATGATAATTAAGATAAGAGATTTAAGACTTAAGCAAGTGCTTACTATAGAGAATCATGTAGAATCCTCTCATTAAGCCAATAGTAGAAAAATCGTCATATGTTGACATGGTATAAGATACTTAAACGATTGGCTTAGTGCAAGTGGGAGATTATTGGTGTATGCCCTATAGCCAATCGCTTTGGTTGTAGTTTAGTGGCAAATTATTTAAAAGGCATATTTATCTTGTACATGTTTAAATGAATATGATAAAGCCCATGGAATAATTATACATTGCAAATGAAATTAAAATGAGATTATAATTATGAGATTCATATTGCATTTATGTAATATTCCTAAATGTTCCTAATCGTTGTTCTATTAAGATTGGACATTAATAGAATGGAAAATGACTAGCACATGTTTTGTATTTCCTTATGAAGGAAGCATTCAATCTCATAGGCTAAAGTATAGAGATATTTAAACAAATGTGTGGGTGCTTGCTAAAGAACAAGTTTGCTAAATAGACCCGATATAAGAAATCTATTTGGAACATTACTTGTATGTCTATTGAATTCTCGTCATGATGATTGTATAAGTGATCCTTTGACTTGAGTTCATCAAAGTTATCTTGTATAAGGATTGTTATGTTTTGATACTATTTGTGATCTATTTTATCAAAGATCGTTTAAACGGTAGTCATTGGATGTAGCATAAACTATACGGAGATAGTTGAATGATCAAGATAGGATTCATCACCCTAAAGTAATTAGGGATAATGTTCCGTTTTTATCGATTAATATTGATTCAGGAAATCCTTAGCCAAGGTGGAATAATATTTTATAAACAATTTACAAATATCATTAATTGAATCAATAGCTAATGGTGAAGAACTAATATAATTGGACTGACAGCGCACGTCGAGTATACTGCAAAATTTACCTGACTCTGCACACTAAAATTTGTAGTTGTGGTAAGTCAGGATCGAATCCACAGGGAATGTTTGGTTAATTTTCGTAATGAACTTAATTGATGCAAGGAAAGTATATGGGGGGATTTGGGGTTTTAAACAATTTAGAAATTAAAGTAAAAGTAAACTATCGAAAACAAATTAAAACAAATAATCAAAAATGAGAAATGTGTTGAGTATAAGTAAGGTCCGGTTCTAGGGTCAATCTCGGCCTAAACATAATCAAGCACATTCCTTCATTCTAAAGTCTTTACAATTCTTTTTGGACTATTGATCTGAGACTAATAGAATGTTTTACAAATCTCAGTTTTCCCTTACGTTGTATTTAATCAAGATACGATCATTAATGAAACCTAACCACCGAATAACCTAGGATGCGATCTCTAGATTCAATTTGGCAGTTGCATTATGAATTGGAAAACGATCAACATAGGCAGTAACCTCACACGTTCAGGTTATCCAACCTAATTTATGTTGTCCCTAACGATTAACAATCCTTATAAGCTACTCACAAACATCAAAAGTAACGATTACGGATTACAATCAATGTTTTAGCAATAGGTTCGAAATAAAAAGATCTAAATAATATATCAAGATAATTCATCCAAAAACTATTCAAATCAATACCAACAACACAACAATCTGAAAAGAAATTACAACTTTAAAATGATAGAAATAGCTTAAATGTGACTTGGCGTCGATACTCCACATTGAACCGGCATTGGAAAACTAGCCCTCTATGTCTATTTTTATGCTCCAAGAGTGGCTCAGCCCTCCAACGTCTCCAGCAGCTCCTGCTTCAGTGCTTCATTTCTTCTACTTTTGTGCCGACATTGTAGCCTCTCGATGTGATGAATAAAGGTGAGCTTCCTTTTTAAAACCCTCTCCTGGTGCTTCTTGCTGCCTGCTGCTCCGTATGCATTTTAAATGCTACGTCCGTGCTGCACAGCGCCAACGCATGCGTTAAACACATACGTTGCTATGAGAAATGTAGCCACCAAACTTTGTTCTCTTTTTTTTTTCAATTGTTCTCCAATTTCTTTTAAAAATCTTCTCTTTTTGGTCTCAAATATATCATCATATCCAACCTAGAAGTTAACACAAATTGAAAATAAATTAAGTATTTTATCTTGAGAATAGGATTGAAATCACATGGAAATATAAAAGAAAATATAAGATAAGTCAATCCTATCAAATACTCCCACACTTGGTCTTTGACCGTCCTCAGGCAAATCGTCAAAATCAAAATCACAAACCAAAACTTTAACTCATTTTCCACATTTCTTAATAATAGATAGCCATAAGTAAAGGTGAATGACTTTCAAAACCTAAGCAAAAACTCAACATTCAAAGCTTCTACTCATGA
>JAOQMP010033883.1:0-11773 GCA_027563575.1 Erythroxylum pedicellare | reverse complement strand
TGAATTAACTTCTGATTTTATTGTAGAATTTTAAGAAAAGGTTTAAAGATCTATTCAACCCCCCTTCTAGATCGTTTACACAAATGACAGTAGCTATCAATCGCCTAGAATCACAAAGCAGAGAGAAGCAACCATCTCAACCCGAGGTGAATCCAAAAAATGTTAGCACGGTAACCCTAAAGAGTGGAGAGAGGCTTGAGAATCTTGAGAGGAATACTAAGGGCTTGCTAATGAAGAGGAAATTGAGAAAGAGCTCGAAGGAGAAAAGGATATATCATTTAGCTTGAAGGTGAATACTAAGTCCCTAATTATTTTTAAGACTAACCCTTCACCTTTACCTAGTAGGTTGGAGAAATTAAATAAGAAGGAAAAGGGTGAAAAGATATTGGAGATTTTTCAAGAGTGCAAGGACTCAGTAGAGATTAAAAGTTTAAAGATAGGGAAGACATTGGATGTGAGTGGTCGTCAACGCAGGCCGTATCCTGAAGAAACTCAAATGGAAAAGGTAAAAGTGGAGACACTTAAAGACTGTAATCTTATCATGTGAGGAGGAAAGCATAGATTTGAGCTAGCAACCATAAACAAAGGTGTTACTTGGGAGGTAACCTAAGGAAAGTTTGGTCCTTTTCATTTAAAGTTTCGCATCTGTTGTTGTTATTGAATTCTCCATTCCTTACATTTAATGTTATATTCGGAATAATGTAGGTTTCAATCAATGGGGATGGGATTTTCACATGTTTCTTTTTTAAGTTTGTTTGTTTCTTACGTGTTTTTAAGGAAGAAAAGAGAGAGAGAGAATCAAATCAAACAAACAAACATTTTCTCCTTTTCTATTACTTTTAGGAATATATTGTAATAATTAAAGAGTGAATTGAATAGAAAATTTCAAGGCAACTTGAGCATGTACTTTTACTCTTATGATTGATCAATATACATTATCTTTAGAAGAGTAGTCACTAGTGGGTAAACATAAGATAGTGAGATTTTGAGCCTTTATAGACTGACACATTCATATCAGTCTTATTGTCTTTTAGTTATATGTGACCTTCATTACATGTACATCCTAAGTGTGCTTTGATTTTCTATGCAAGACCACATTTTTATCACTTGCATTAATATAGAAATGATTTAGGCACTCTTTGTTTCATAAGTTACATTAGCCAAATAGCCTACCTATTAATATGATTTTTCATTTTGATCAGCCTCCTAAAGCTTTATTTTCCTTTTCTTTTTGTGCTAACTACATTATATGCCTTAAACCTAACTAAATGTCCTACTCAAGCCTTAAAACTAGTGGAGCATTTATCGATTGTTGATGATTGTGGATGCACAAAAGTATAAGTGTGGAGGTGTGCATATATGTGGGTTAGTTATAATTGTCATAATTCCATTTTAAGTTTTGTCAATCAATTCCAATGTTAATACAACTTCTCTCCATTTTTGTTAAAAAAAGAAAAAAAAGATGAAAAAGAAAATGAGAAAAAAGAAAAAAGAAAAAGAATATATATATGTTTAAATAAAATTATCAAGGAGGAAATGCAATTGTTTTGTAAATTTATTCATGATTAGTTTTCCTCCTAAAGTTGTATGGAATGGGTGATTTAAGTAGAATGTAAATGAGGGAGATGTTACTTTGAAGGGTTACTCCTTATGGTTACGATGTATAGTTTTATCATCAATTTTTATGAGTGATTCCTTCTAATTCCTTATGCTTCATGTGGTTTATGGTATGAAGGCTTGAATCTAAGTAATAAAAGATAGTTTTTACATTCATCATAGTTGATGATACCCAGTTTTGAGTTAATGTCAGTTTTATGCTTGATGTTACATTGAGTGTTTTTCTTGTTTCACTAGCTTTGATGGCTTTTATGCTACATCACCCAAATACATCTCACCTTAATCTTTTCCCATTTACAACCTTAAAAAGTCCTTTAATTCATGGTTATACATGTGAAACCTAATGGTGGAAAATTGAAATGATATCCAAAGTTGTGGAATGTCTTAATCATGAATGGTGTCTGAGTGTACTTATAGATTTCTCTTATTCTTAAAAACACTTTGTCAAAGTCTACCCCTAGATTGATTAGTTTCTGAAGGAATATTTATTGATTGATCATGACTAAAAGCATTAATGTTTAACTTTTTTTGTAGCTTTGAAAGTTATTCCTCCTTCTTATTACTATCTAATCTTGGGAAATATGGAAAATGTGGAAGTGTTTTAGTTTGGGACTTTGATTTTGTTGTTTTTTCCAGGGGCGATCGAAATCTAAGTGAAGGAAATTTGAGGTTTTCTTAATTGTTTATTCATTTACTCTACAATACTTAGTGATTAAAGCTATGAAATGATTAAGATACCTATTTAGGTTCATATTTGAGTTTAGGCACAATTTGGAGATTCAAGAGCTAAAATGAGTTAAAATCACATTCTTTGAGCCATCCTCCTGATGTTCAAACTCATTTGTTTTTGTGAAACAAGAAGCAGATGCATTAGGGTAAAGATGAGACAAGAAAATGTAAGAAGAAAAACATTTCAACATGACCTGCAAGATACACGATCGTGTATCTTATAGGTCATATTAAAATGTCGTGTGTCTACTTACACATCTATGAATGATCAAGAATTAGGAATTTTTTTATACATAGTTGGATACACGACTATGTATCCAACCACGTATCTCCCCAAAAACCTATTTTTTTTTATGTAAATAGACATTTGAGTCGCCAAAGAAGGGGTGGTTCATTTTTAGAACACGATAAGGGCCAGAAACCTTACTTCTTTGGGATCTATGAAAGGCTAATCTTCCTTCTTCCAGTTTGTAGGGGAAATCAAAGCCGAAGATCACATTTGAGCATCTTTTTATTATGTATTATTGAATCTCTCTCTTTAGGGATTGTTTATGTTATTCTTTACTTATTGATTTGGGTATTTGTGTAAGGATCATTTGAATGCTTCTATTATAGATTGTTTTTATATAAACCCATTGCTAGAATCTAAAATACAATACTTAATAGTTGTGTTTTGAATTAATTTGTGGAAACTAAAGGTGTTGAATCATTAGGTATAATGTAATACAGATTAAATGATGTGAGCTTGTGTGGTTGTTGCCTAGATTAATTTGTTTTCCTTATTCGTAATGTAGTTGTCCTACTAAATTTAGAGAGCTTGTTCTAGGTTGTTCGATAGCTAAGTTTAGTTAAAGAGCTTATTTTGACTAAACATGACCTAAAGGAAAACTGGGATTAACAAAGCTTATTATCAACTTACGATTAGTAATTTCTAAAAGAGGTGTGAAAACGATAAGACGATAAAGTATGTTTATTTGTGTGTAGGTCAAAATTAAACTAAGAACCAGATTCCAAAATCATTCATCAATTTTCTGACTTTTATATTGTTTAATTTGCACTGCTTTTGTTAGTTCAATTATACTTTGATTTGTCTTTTGATTCTAACTAAAACCCCTCATGTCCTAAATACTGATTTCTTTCATTACAAAAGTTTTACACACTCTCTCTATGGATACGATCCTTACTCAAGGCTACTATAAATTTTACTATGTAAAATTAGATTTTATTTTCTTGTGCATTCAACATACATCATTCATCTTGAACTATATTTGCAAACATTTCACAGATTTAGCAAATTTGTAGAAGCCAAAGGTGTTGCACCTTATATAGGTTGATACATAACTATATTGATGGTCAGTTAATCATCTAAAAATTTGAAAATGTCAAAAAATATTTATACCTATACTAAATATGTAGTTTATAATCCCTTACTTTAATTTTTGTTTTATTTGTAAATATTATATCAAGATAGGTTATGCATGAATTATCCCTTCAAGTAGGGAAGGATGGTAAGAATTACAATGTGGGATGAAATCAACATTAACGATGCATTGGATATTAATAATGTATCAGAGCAAGAGTATAAGAAGCTGAATGTAATGTTATTATCCTAATTTATAGTAACATTACTATTTGAAAAGAATTAAACGGTTAAATTTCTTTAGTTAGATGAGATGTGCAAGATTGATTATAATAAGGATCACCAAACGAAGCATTATCATGAGTGGGAGGCTATAAGAAAAGTAACGTTTAATGGGGGGATAATAAAGGAAAAGGTAAGGATTTAATAACTTATTAGGAATATGCTTATTTATAATATTTTGGTTTATGCATGAATAATTATTAATATTTTTGTAAAATGGTAGGAAAGAGAAGAAGTCTCAAGATGGTAGGAAGCGCCAGTAAAGGATAACACAAGTGAACAATAAGTCTCATGAGGAGATGTCACTGATAGATCCAGACAAAATCGCTAAGCATACTAAAAAAAATATTTCACAAAAATTAGACGAGTGTCTTATTTAAATATTAGCTTTTGCACACAGATATTGAATCTTTTCTCGTGTTCTTCATTTTATATTGTTTAACTCTCGATAAAATAGTTTTGCCTAAGCTTTTGTTTTGTAATTAAATTTTTGTTAGGTGATGATGGTAATACATAACATTATTGAATTATACTAGTTCATTCCAAACTCTAAATAGTGATAACATTTTATTACCATTTAGATTCCTATGTTTAAGAAATTAATTAAACCACTTACTTTGTATTAAAGAAACACTTCAATGTTTCATGGATATAATATTTTTGTAAATCAAGGATTATCCAAAGTTAAAAAATTAATTTCTTAAAAAAACCAATCATCAAATCTTATTTTTATTATTTTCTAGTAGTTAACATAAGTGAAGTTTTTCTCTTGTCTTTCTCCCTCTTACTCTTCTTGTTTTATGATTCTTTCTTTTTCCCTTACCATCCTCAATTCATTATGATACTTAATCTAGGTACTATGATGTAAAAATGGTTGAAGAAATCCTAATTAAAGTCTTACTATAGTGATTGTTTATGGTGGTTTTTATATATAAAAATGTCTAAAGTTGTACTCCTTTCTCATAACTTCATTAATATACTTTTCAATAAAAATTAAAGATATAAAGAACATACATGATTCACTAGCAATGTCTTCATAGCTGTCAAGCAAACATCTTTTTTTCTTTGATTATGTTAAATACAAGTTTAAATGTCCCACGTCTATCAATATTAACTTAAGAAAGAGGAAAAAAACTCAATTTTGAGAAAAATTGATAGGAGTGTTACTTCCCTTCAGTCTTTTCCTTTTATAGAGAAAGATAGGATTTTTTAAAATCTAATTATAATTAAACTCTTAATTATAATTATAATTAGAATTAGAATTTAATTTTAATAAAATTAAATATCTCATATTTGATCTATGAAATTCCATAAACTTTATAATCATGGCTAACTGAATTTATTAATTTTCTCTCTTTAATTTCTCTTTATGTCTGATCTATTAAGTTCCTAATATGTTGGCAATGATTTATAATTATAATGCATTATTAGAATTAGAAAATCAGGCTTATGGCCTATTCAATTATAGTTAACTTAACTAATAGTACTTGGATATAATATGAACTATAATTAAAAAGAGAGTTCTACTATTCGTAATCTCGATACAACCATCATAATAAGCACATCCGCTTACATACAAGTAATGTCCCATTTAGGATCATCATAATTAGGTTAGTTCAACGAACTTATTTACTAATAAGAATTTACAAGTTTGTTTAAATATCTTTACACCTTGATTTATGAGATTATCTTTTTCTTTATAAGAAAGAAACAAAATGTGTGCTAGTTTTATTATTTCATCGAAACCTCGTCTTGATGAAACTATAATTAGGAATAATTTAGGATATAAATACAATTTGAATCTTATTATTATGATATAATCATAATTTTAATTGTATAATATTTATTAGAGATATTTTATTTTTATTATTAAGTATTAAATATAATTAACAAAATATATCAAGATAAAAACGCCTTTATTAAATAAATTAATAATTTCATACATTAATTGCAATTGGTTGTAAAGGCATAATCTAACAATGGAATCAAATGACCTTTGTTAAAGAAACATGGATTTTATAATGGTATTTTATTCTACTAGTGAGGAATATAATGAAGCAAGAAGATAAGTGATGAGAAATAATGAAATTTATGAAAAATGACACTCTATAATTTTAAACAACCACTATTTTGATTTAAAATCTTAAATAATAGAGGTGTGGAAGATTACTTTCAAATATGAAAAACTTTCAAAATTTGAAAAAATAGAAATAACATACCTTACATACAATAACATTAATTATTCTTAAATGTATCAAATAAAATCATGATTGAAGAACTTAATTTTTTATTTTGAATTTCTTCAAATTGGGAAAATTATTATTTTTGAATTAAAGGGAAATTAACATGTTAACTTATGAGTATTGTTATAATTTCTCTTTTTAAAGGTTTCACGTTAATTAAATATGAAGAGTGACCTAAAATGTGTTAAAAGGAGTAAAGCTAACATGGACATGTTTTTTTTTACATAGATGATGAATTTTATTAATAAAATTTAAACTTTATGTCATAGTTTTGTCCCTATGATATTTTGAGAAAAATGCCTTGACGTTTCTAGTTTGATTAGCCTATGATATAACTATTTATGAAATTATGAAATAAACTATTGGAAATTAAAGAGATAATGACATTAAAAGTAAAAACCTGGAAGAATTTTGTTTATAATTTGCATTTTTTGAAATTTCACACAAATTTTTTCTAATAATAATGGAATATGATAAATTTCTTTTATATGAAGTGAGCAACACTTTCAAAATGACACAAATATGGAGACATATGTTTTTATGTATTTATTTTAACATGTAATGCTTTTAGTAGTTAAGTCATACATTTGTTGCCATTAAAACTAATGTATGGTTTGGCACAACACAACTTATTACCAATACGAGAAACTTGCCTCTCAATATGTAAAATGTTTTACAACATTTTCAAGTGTTATGTTAGGTAATATAAAATAGTGTTTAAAGAATCTGTTTTAAACCTTTTTCTATATTTTGTCAATGGCATTCTGATTGTTTTTCCATTAAATACACTTTACTCAATTTTTGACACATTTTTAGATGTATAAACAGTATTTCCTGTTAGAGAGGGATCAATAAATGAAAAAAGGAGGGAAACAAAAGAAGATTTCTAATTTATTATGTATAGCTCATATACACAGGTATATTTTAGAGTGTTTGGTTAAACATAATTTAACATACGATCATAAGTTAGGGCATGCTCTTCATTAGAAAGAAGAAGCAAAGACATGATTTGGAATATGGGGGTTTCTATGCATATGTTCGTCATTAAAAAGAATTAGAATTGTACATGACCTATGACACATATATTGGATCGCCTATAGCCTGGGTATTCACAATACACAGTGGAATGGACCATACTACACAACAAGAAGTATAACCGAAAATTACAACACATACGAAATTACCTCTTGACGCAGATTGGTATTTATTTTTCAGATTTGTAGACACTGCAGTGCGTGAACATCCTCTACCGGTATCCACACAATGATGAATAATCCGGGCAGTAGCTAATGTGTGCCAGCACGTTCTAAAACACTTTTGGAACCCCGCACAAATTTTCTCTCGGAAGAAGAATGAACAACTAGGTCTAGATGGCTAGGGTTTTCGTCTCTCATCTAATAAGACATAAGTTTCTCTATTTATAAAGAAACCATAATCCCTATTCCTATTAGGAATAAGAATATCATAATCCTAAACCTACTAGAATTATGAAAGCGCAATAAGTTTCGACCCATATTACATCTCATATAATAAAAGCCCGACAACTTAATTCAATCTAGCCCAATAAATATATCCACATATATTTATTCAGTGCCTAACAAATTAGGCCCAAGAGAATAAGCCCAGATCACATCACTCTCTGTGTGCGATCCTGTAGCCTCATTTGATGTTGACAATGGACTTGATCACACTTCAAGCCCCATAAGTCATAAGCGGCCTCTAGCAGGACATTATGACTACCCAAATCAAATGAGGATCGGTAATCCGATTTAACCTGTAATTATGGTTATAAACTCAGTCCTTTTGAAACACGATATCAAGA
The DNA here is from genome assembly GCA_027563575.1 of Erythroxylum pedicellare. Lineage (NCBI taxonomy): Eukaryota > Viridiplantae > Streptophyta > Magnoliopsida > Malpighiales > Erythroxylaceae > Erythroxylum > Erythroxylum pedicellare. Next base: position 3,720 of record JAOQMP010033883.1, on the reverse strand, counting down.
TTACTCACAAGGCATGGTACATGTCAACCTTTGATTAATCATAGTTTCTTGATCCCCAAGTTGACTAATTATAAAAAATGACATTGATGACTCCTCATCAATTCATTTGAGCATGGCCATGCATTTCTTCAGTCATAACTTTCAAGAGGCCCAAATGATATCTCTCTCATTTAAGAGAGCTACAAATCCCATCTACATCATTCACATCCCTCCGCAACATAAGACTACTTGTTATCCGGTTAAAGATAACTTAGTATAATGTCAAAACACTGAATTCCTCATATAGGGAACCATGATGACTTCAAGTCAGAGGACTAAAGTCAAACTATATTGAGAATCACTAATGACATGAAACTATGTAGTGTTCTCTCTGTGGGTCCGTCCAATATATGTTCTCTAACATATATCTATATTTCTGATTTGATAACTCATATCCATGATCAGTAAAACGTGATAATCAATCAAAACACATACTAGCCTTAATTCATTATTGTTCCACCAATAACAATTGACCAGGGACCGTTTAGAATAATATTATAATGCATATGGTTTTACTATCAAGTCACATACTTGATGACATAAGTCTAATACTATTCATGGAATGTAAATCATATTACATAAATGATATACATGCATATGTAAAAGAATACCTCATAATATATTATTAATAAGTCATAATGTTCGTAAAAAAGTCATCTATGTCCATTGGCCTAGGGCACACTACTAACACTAGTATGGTGTCATCTTTTCCCTCTTTCACAATCATAATGCTTCACACTCTATTGTGCATTTAAGTAACTAAGAAAGTAAAAAAGAAACAATTTCAAGTTAATGTAAGGATGATTTTTCTCGTAATGATCCTTTGTTAAATTGAAGCTTAAGAGATCCAAGTGGAGAAATAAACTAGTCACTTAGGATACTTGTACTTATGCCCCTCAAACCAATTTAGCAGTTTATGGTCTATGTTTTCTTTGGCTTCAAAATTATGTAAAGTTATCTGCAGTGTTCTTCAGTTGGTCCTCTTTATCTGCTTTCCAACATCATATAATTGGACTATCCCTTTAATTCCATTTGTAGATAAAAGTTAAATGCCATCAATATTTATTTCACTATCTTTACTTCATATAGCTATGACTTGATGTTTCTGTATATTTGTTCCTATAACCCTTTATCCGTAACTATTAATAAATTTAAATGTGCGAATTACTATTACATTTCAGGTTGTTTTGCCTAAAGGTTGAAAAGATCCTTCAACTGTGGTGCCATTTCCAATGGAGCAATATCTAGAGGTAATTAGTCTTTGTGACATTATACTCATACTTGATTCAGGAAGCACATAATTATGTTTTTACATTGTTAACGCCTATTTCCTTAACTTTATATATACATAGCTTTAAAATTCTTAAGTTGTTTGCAGATTATCTAGTGTTCTGGATGCTTTTAGGTAAAATTTTCATACCTGGATGTTGTTGGGACGACTATTATGAGTGCCTATTATTATATAGGCCTACATCAATGGGGCATTGCATTTAAGAATATCTAGATGAAAACTTTACATCTTATACACAAAAGTAAGAGCAAAAGATATTCTAAAAAGAATCAAAGATATGGAAAGTTAAAGAGATTCAGAGTGTAGAAATGAGAAAATCTCACCAGCTGAACTTGTTTGGTCAAAAGAATAACTTGGGTTGGGCTAGTCTTTATTGTAAGATTGCCTCTCCCTATACTGAGCAGTGAGCTAAAGAGTTGAGTATGTAATGGCAAATCAGCATTCGTCTACTTTGATAGCTGGAACAAATTGGGTCATCTCTACATACTTCCCAACTATAACTAACTAAACATTCTAGTCAGCACATTTCTCGCTGAAAATAAAACATAGAGACTAAATATAGTAACCAAGAAACTCAAACCTCAAGCATCTGTTTTGAATTGCATATAGACCATACAGAGGTTTGATAGAAATCTGATAAAATAAAGGTTAATGTATGCAACTTTAAAATTTCGAGGGCTAACTTGGTACCAAAAATAATATGCAAAGTTGTTAAAAATTTAGGTTTTCAACCTTAAATTTATATGTTGCTTTGTTACGTGTTTGTCCATCTTTGGGAAACGTCTTTGGAGGTCCTACTAGATGTTTGTGAAAATGAAAACAAAAAGTGATTACACTTGCTAGATGTTTGGTGGAATGTCTTCAAAATAATTTTGGTGCTCTTTTCCTTATAAATGATAGTATGATAGCCTGTGATAGAATTTTTAGGAAAGAAATTAGTAAATCAATGATTGATTTATCTTTTTTATTTATGGTTATGCATATATGTTTTGATAGATATTTAGATTTCATCTTGATCTATTTTGTCAGTAATCAAGGAGAAATGTGAATCTTTTAATATATAAAGATGTTTGATTGTTAGTTATAACCTAGTTTTGATAAGAGCTCTCAATAACCTTTTTTATTATTTTCTTATATTTGTCAAAAGGTTCCTCATAACGAGGAAAGTTATATGAGAGTTTGATATATTCCTCTTTATTAATACCTTCCACATCTAATCTTTATATTTGTTTCAAGAGAGTGGGAAATTTTAAAATAAGTTAGAAGCTTGAGAATATTAAGGCTTCGGAATAATTAAAGTAGCTTATACTTTTTTATGTTTAAAAAAATAAGCTTATAATACTAAATTATATTTAATTATTCTATTGACAATTATTTTTATCCTTTAGGCCCAACATTTGTCAGCGTTATCAAACTGTAGTTTTCAAAAAACGTACTCTCTAAATCATTATATTAGTTAGAAAAAAAATAAGTTGATAAAGTTCTTACGTTGTAATGACCAAACATATATCAATCAAAGACATAAAAGATAACTTTATATCTATTATGTAGATCAAATATAGTTATTGCTAGTGGTACCTAGTAACTCTTATTATCGCATATTGTAGAATTACATATTGAAAAAAGGGATGAAGATAGATTATCACATTTTGTAGATGAAAGTTACGTGCACACTTAGGGTAGCAATATTAAAATTAAATTTGCCTGTAATTTATTCCTTGGACACTGATTTGCATTCCTTGTAACAATGCTTAATAGATAAAACAATTTATCTTGAATTTTATAGAATCATGTTAAAGTGAATTAAAAATTAATATTCTAATTACAACAATGTATATATACATCCAATATATATACATATATAGAACACTAATATATACCTAATTTGTAACACCAAACTTTTATTCTTAAAAGAAAAAATGTTAAACCTATGTCATTTGCAAATCCAGTGTCTTACAAATCCTACACCATAAAACCAGCACATGTATAGCATGCTACAATAAAATATAAGAACTACACAGTGTAATCAAAATAAGAAATTTAGATAAAGTGATAGGTAAAGCTGCACTACATGATCAGTCATTAACGGACTGAAAACAACTAAAACCTAAGTAGAAATATATCTGTGTAAATATATATATATATGTATGTATGTATGTATGTATGTATATTCTGTTTTCTTAAATGCAAATCCTACTACTTTAGATTCCTCATCAAACAAATCATTCCAAGTGTTGGCCCTCAGATTTTTTTCTCTAGTTAAGCATGATTCGAATGAATTATGAGGTTTTGATGGGTTAATGTTTTTGGAGTTAATTATTATGTTAATGTTAGTAAGATTATATGATATAGGTTAATTGAATTAAAGTGTTAAGGTAGTAAGATTGTAT
>JAOQMP010033867.1:0-11774 GCA_027563575.1 Erythroxylum pedicellare | reverse complement strand
AGTAAATCTTGAAAAGGTTTTCGTAATTGAGCTAAGTTGTGAATAAAATCTGAAGCATATGTTAAAATTCCTAAAAATCTTTGTACCTACTTTTTATCGATTAATTTATTTGGAAATTTAGAAATTTTTTCTAGTATATGACTCTGAAGTTCTATACCTTGTCCATCTACTTGCATACCTAGAAACTCTACTTTATTTTGTAATATTTTTTATTTCTTTTTTGATAATCCTAATCCATGTTCTATACAAATATCAGCAAATTTGTCTAATTGCTTTAAATGAATATGAATATCTTCTGATGCTATCAGAATATCATCAATATAAACAAATATAAAAGCATAATTCTTAAAGATATTATCCATTTTTCTCTGAAATATTTGGGGTGCATTTTTTAATCCAAAAGGCATTACTAACCATTTATAATGTCCTTGTGGAGTAGAAAATGTTGTGGATTGTATACTATCAGGATGCATTTTTATTTGCCAATATCCACTTTTGCAATCAAATTTTGAAAATATCTGTTTATCTCTTGTTCTATTAATCAAACTCTCTTTATTTGGAAGAAAATATCCATTAAATATTGTATTATCAATTATTTTTTATAATTTATTACCATTCTTGCCTTACCTCTAACTTGTTCTGCATGTCCTCTTACCATAAATGCAGGTGAACTGTGAGGTGACTGACTTGATCTAATAAATCCTAATTCTAATAACTCTTTTAATTGTATCATAAATTCTTTTTGGTCTTCTTCATTATATCTCATAGGTTTTACTCGTATGGTTTTATTAATAGACACATAAAACACGTGAGTGTGCTTTGCGACAAGTTTGCAAAAACTGTAAGTGTGTTTTAATTATTTTATATGAATAAATTCTTTGGAAAATAATTGATGACATATGACTTTATATTGTATGATTTTGAGTTTTATGTGAATGATACATTACAAGTGAATATTGCTAATATAAGTGCATGCTTTAGCAATATATGAATTGAAGTTTAAGAGTTGAATTTCATATGAATTGAAGTTTGAAAGTTGAATTTCATATGATTTGAAGTTACATTGATATTATGTTATTGGTTGATAAAAAGGAAATGAATTTTTAGTCTATAAGACACCATTAGGATTTACAAATGTTATTATACAAGTATATAGTGATTAACCTAGTGTGAGTAAGCGATATATAACCAGCTTCGTAATTAGTGGTTAACCAGTCGCGAGTAACCAATGTTGAATCAGCTCCGTAACTAATGGTCAATCAGTTGCAAGTAAGTGATAGAGAACTAGTTCCGTAACTATCAATATGTAATAGTTAACCTCCCAGGTAAGAAAGTTCATGACAACAATAATGCCGCCACTATTTACTTTAAAAGTAGATTGAGAAATTTGATTTCAAAAAGCATATATGTTTTATATTAGTATGATTTCATAAGAAATAAAATGAACTTATTTTAGGGAGGTTTCAAATGTTAATTTTGATTTGCATAGAAAAGTTAATAGTCACTAAGCTTGTTTAGCTTACACTCTGCTTTCTATTTTCAAAATAAAACCTTCCAGGTGCACACTCAGGAGATTCAGTATTAGGGACTCCACCACTCGAGTAGATAACTTCTTTACGTGTTGTTGTGTAGGCATTTTTGCCTTGTGAATATTTGAGAAAATATTGCACATCTTTGAACATGTTTTCGAATGTACATTTGTGTAAAAGAATGAATGTATATAAAGGTTTTTAAATGAAATACATGAATATGTTTTAACTTTTTAAAGTTTATTGAAGTGATTGTGGAGATTTCTTATGAGTGGAATTGAATTCCAAAATTTGTAGTGAAGATTTTGGTGTGATTATAGAAGTGCTTTGAACTTTTATAGGGATTTTGAAAATTTTGGAGATGTCAAAATGCAGTCATTATGCTACTGAAAATTTTAATAAAATGTTAAAAAAACCTCCATTGTTTATATCTTTTTATGTTGAGTTAATGCTTTTCTACAAAAAGGGCAATAGGCTTAGCTCTATAGGAACCTTTCGGGTAGATTAAATATCGATTAAAGGGTCACCATAGGATGCCAGGTAGGCCATGATAGGTGGCATTTGTATATACTTTTCTTAGGATAATTTGTTAGTTAATTGTGATAAATTGTCTGTTATTAACTTGTTTAGCTTATTTTTTTCTTAGTTTCATATAATTGCATGATTATGTATGAATGTGTGTGAATATGCATGAATGTGTGTAAATTAGGTCTTTAAGATTAGGTTTTGCATGACATTTTTGTGTGTCTTTTTCTTACATTATTATTAATTTCATGTGTTTAAGGCATGATTACGTGATTAATTTTGTTGTTAATAAATAGGTTTGAAGGTGGCTTTGAGGGATGGAATGATAGAAGAACCAAAGAGAAAGCAAGTCATGTGACCTAAAGGAAAGCTGGAATTTTCCTAGGCTGACCTATCATCAATGTTAAGCTTTTGCAAGATACTATTATTATTGGATGTTTTTCGTTTTTCAACCAAAATAAAGAAGATAAATTCAGTTTCAAATTGGTGAAATAAAGGCCCAATATGGATAAGAAATCAATAAGATATCACGGATTGAATTCAAGATAGAAAATAGAGTTTTCTGGTAAATTTCAGCTGACAACTTCCTCCTTCCTACGTCGTTTTAAGTATTAAAAGGGGTATAAAAACTCAATTTTAAACCCTAGAAAGAGGAGGTCATGCAAGACATCCAAGAGAGAGAGAAGAATGCATTTTTGAGAGAAAAACCAAGAGAATTCAAGGTAGAATCAAAGGATTTCAAGGAGACACAAAGCTGCCACCATAGAATTCCAGATTTGCTCTTCAACATATATGCTTTTTTTCTTCTCTTTTTTTGCTTCTTTGTTGTATTTTGTTGATTGATAAGGATGTATGGATATGTTATGAACATGTTGGGTGGGATTTTGATGGATTGCTAAGTAGTTGTTAGGGTTGTTATTGCCTAAACTCTATAGTACCTCACTTTATTCAATGTTATGGATGTGTTTGATGTTGTTTGATATTTATGGTATATGGCTGTCTATACTTAGCGTACATAGAGATATGGAGTTAAGAAATATATTAGTAAGTGCCACGAGAGTGGGCTTACACAAAAAAATACTCCATATATCAAGTTACCTTGCCATTTGGAGAGAGATCTTGAATAGAAAAGTGGCTATCCAAAAATATGTTCATGTCCTTTTAATGGTTAAGTGAAAAATGGGAAATGAGAGCTTACATAATTCATTTACTTCATTAAATGGTGCTTATTTGGTTCAAGTAATGAAAGTGAAAGAACCAGGACATTAGGAAATTTTGGACTAAACATAATGAACATTGCCAAAATGAGAGAATACATAGTTAGGTATTGACAATCCTAAGTTGTTAAATTGATACTTTGATTCACCATTTTCTAAATTTGTTTTCTTACTTTTGTGACAACCCTAAAGTGTATATGTATGAGTCTTAATTTTTATATGTTGGATCTTTCAAATCTAATTATTTGAGTTTCCTAAACAAAACAAAAGTTGGATTATTTCGGTGACTAACCAATCCCTATAGAACGATACCTATCTATATTGCGATTTTCTATTTGTATAATTGCAGGATAAGAGGTTTTAATTTAAAATCTGGAAAATTACCTATCAAGTTTTTGACGCCATTGCTGGGGATTGTACCTAGCATCGAGTTTGGTTTGAATTGTTTTGGTTTAGGTTTTCTCTTAATTTTTACTTTGATATTCTTTTCTAGTGCGCAATAGGTGTATGCACATGAGGAGTGCAAGAGTTGCGTAGAAATTGCAAGAACTTGACATCACCAAAGTAGAAAAGGAATTGAGAAAGGTAAGGAGACAAGATCAAATTGAGTAGATAATGGATGAACAGAGGGAACAAGGTGGTGAAGAAAGAACTTTGATGGACTTTATGTAGCCAAGGTTTAACTCGAACCAGCAAGGAATTGCTAAACCACCAATGAATGCGAACAATTTAGAAATCAAGCCTACTTTACTTAATATTTTCCAAAGCAATGTTCAATTTTATTGTTTTTCATATGAGGATCCCAATACTCACATTGTCAATTTTTTGGAAATCTGTGATACATTTAGGCAAAATGGGCTATTGGAAAATGCAGTGAAGATGAGATTGTTTCCCTTCACACTAAAGGATCGAGCAAAGGTATGGATGAACTCCTTACTCCAGAACAAGTTAGAATATGGGACCAGTTGATGCAAGCCTTTTTGTCCAAATATTTCCCATTGACAAAGACAATAAGGATTATCAAGGAAATCACCAACTTTCAGCAATGTGAGGGAGAATCATTGTACTAGGCATGGGAGCTTTTCAAGGAGTTACAGAGGAGCTGCCCCCATCATAATCTACCTAAGGAATTTTTGTTACAAACATTTTATAACGAGGTCAATTTAGAAACCAAAAGCATCATTGATGCAGCTGCAGGAGGTTCATTGATGAAGAAGACCATAGATGCTACATATGACCTTATTAAATATATGGATGCTAACAACTGCCTTTGGTACAATGAAAGGAGTAAACCATTACAGATGAAGGAACAGAAAGGGTTTATATTAGCATATTCAATAGTTGCGTTATTTACATAAATTGTATCATTAAGGAAACAAGTAAGTGATCTTCAACCTTCATCTAGTTCTTTGAAGTATATGCATCAAAATTGTAAAATTTGTGGAGCGAACAGTCATAATTCATCGGAATGTTATTTGATGAGCACTGAAGGCATAGAACAAGTTCATTCTTTTAGGGTTCCAACAGAGCTCATGTATTAACTTATATTATAGTACTTATAATGCTGGATGGAAAAACCATCCAAATTTTTCTTGGGCTAACCCTGTAGGAACCAATTGGAGACCTCAAAGACCTCCAGGATTTCAGGAAAAGGAAAGTGACTCACATGTTGCCTTAGAGTCAAAGTTTGGAGGTATTGAATCAAGGCTAGAGGCAAAAATGGAAGCCTAAGCTATAAGGACAGATTCTCAACTTTCATAGTTGAGCTCTTAATTTTCAAAGATGATGGAAGTGATGGGTGCAACTGGATCGAAGGTGAATAATATCGAGGAGGTACAGCCATGAAGTGATCAGGCGCTGAAAAGTTATCAAGTGAAGATTGATCAGTTGATTAAAATCAAGCATCATCAATATATAACCTAAAGGTGCAGATAGGTCAGCTGGCAACTGCAGTATCAACCAGACCCCCAGGTAACCTTCCCAGCAGTTCAGAACCTTATCAAAAAGAACATTTAAAGGCAATTCAATTGAGAAGTGGAAAGGAGTTACCAAAGCCAATCTTGAAGGAGGAAGTCATTGAGAAGGAGGAACCCCATATGTTCCACCTCCACCATATGCTCCAAAATTACCATTTCCTGGGAGAGTAAGTCAGAATCTAGCGGAGACCCATTTCAACAAATTTTTGGAAAAATTGAATAAGTTATATATGAGTTTTTCTTTGCTAGAAGTTTTGGACCACATGCCCAAGTATGCTAAGTTCTTAAAGGAATTACTTTCTCGTAAGCAAACTTGGGATTCAAATCAGACAGTAACATTGACAGCCAGTTGCATCTCTGTGATCACAAACAATATGCTATGGAAACTAAAGGATCCGCGGAGTTTTAATATTCCTTGTATTGTTATTGGTGTTGAATTTTATAAATATTTGTATGATTTAGGAGCTAGTATTAATCTGATGCCATTGTCTATTTTCAGGAAAATGAACTTGATGACATAAAGCCAACATCAATGACAATTCAGTTAGATAATCAATCCATAAAGAAGTTTGTTGGAGTTGTTGAAGATGTTTTGCTAAAAGTAGATAAGTTTGTGATTCTTGTTGACTTTGTGATTCTTGATGTTGCTAAGGACAAAAAATGTGCATTAATTTTGGGCTGCTCATTTATGAATACTAGTCAGGCGTTGATTGATGTGAATAATGGTGTTATGATTTTATGAATTGGTGATGAAAAAGTTAAGTTCAACATGAATAAGAGTTTGAAAAGTAGGGAGGAGCTGGATTCTTGTATGAGAATGGATGTGATGGATGAGTATGTAGAGGAGATAACTGGTAGAATGATAAAAATAAAAAAGTGATAGGGAATTAGAATGGAATGAAGAAGATGACCGTAGAAAGATAGAGAAGGATTGAGAGGAAGAAGAGACAAGTGAGATGGAACCTTTGGTGAGGACCAAGCCACCCCATACCACCTTCCAATGAGAGAGCACCCACCCTAGAGTTAAAACCTTTACCTTCACACCTGAGGTATACATTTTTGGGTGAAAATTAAACATTACCTATGATTATTTCAAACCAATTAAGTGATGAACAAGAGAGGAAGGTAGTATAAGTTATAAAGAGGAGGATGAAAGTAATGGGGTCGTAGATATCAGACATCTGAGGTATAAGTCCGAGTGTTGTGATGCATAGAATAAATCTCAAGGATGGATGTAAAATAGTGAGGGATAGGCAAAGGCGTTTGAATCAGAATATTTAGGAAGTTATAAAATAGGAGGTGATTAAGTTATTGGATTTAGGATTTATATACCCAATCTCAGATAGTGAATGGGTAAGTCCAATTGAGTGTGTACCAAAGAAAGGCGGAACAATAATGATGGAAAATGAAAAGGTTGAGTTGATTTCCACACAGACGGTCATTGGTTGGAGAGTTTGTATTGATTACAGGAAGCTCAACTAATAAAGGAGGACCACTTCTTACTACCTTTTATAGACCAGATGATTGAGATTGTTACAGGACATGCATTCTACTATTTCTTGGATAGGTATTCTGGCTACAATCAGATATTCATTTATCTAGATGATCAAGCCAAAACAACTTTCACATGTTCATATGGTACTTTTGCATATAGACAGATGTCATTCGAACTTTGTAATACACCGGCTACATTTCAGAGATGTATGATGGCCATTTTTACCGGTATGACTAAGGACTTTTTGGAGGTATTTATGGATGACTTTTTAGTGTATGGAGATTCCTTTGAGCAGTGTCTAACAAATTTGGATAAGGTTCTCCAATGGTGTGAAGAGGCCCATTAAATTGAAAAAATGTCACTTCATGGTTCAGGAAGGAATAGTCTTTATTCATAAGATATCTTGTAGAGGCATTAAAGTGGATAAGGTAAAAACTGAAGTCATTGGTAAACTTCCTCCGCCAAGTAATGTTCGAGGGGTCCGAGCATTTTTAGCGCATGTTGGGTTCTATCGTCGATTCATAAAGGATTTTTCTTTAATTGCTAAACCCCTTACTCATTTTTTAGTTAAAGATGATCCTTTCATTTTTGATAATGATTGTTTAGTTTCTTTTGATAGGTTAAAGAAGGCGTTGATGTCAGCACCAATGTTACAACTACCAGATTGAGCTTTCCATTCAAGTTGATGTTCGATGCTAGCGATTACGTAATTGGGTGTGCTCTAGGGTAGCGTAAGGATAAGAAGTTACATGCTATTCACTATGCCAGTAGAACTTTGACGAATTCTTAGATTAATTATACCACGATAGAAAAAGAAATGTTAACTATAGTTTTTTCTTGCGATAAATTTCGTGCTTACTTACTTGGTTTAAAAGTGATTATGTATACAAATCATGTATCCCTAAAGTACCTTTTTTTCAAAAAGGATGCCAAGCTTCTTTTGATTAGGTGGATCCTACTCCTATAGGAATTCGATATCATAATCAAGGATTAAAAGAGAGTAGAAAATTTTGTTGTTGTTCACATGTCAAGATTGGAAGGAGGTGAATCAAGCTTATAAGAAGAAATCAATGAGCAATTCCCTGATGAGATGCTACTCTTGGTACAAGAATCAGATTATCACTAGTACGTCGACATTGCAAATTACATTACAAGTGATATCCTTCCCCCTAATTTAACTTACCAGTATCAGAAAAAGTTTAAACATGATTGTAAGCAGTATCTATGGGAAGATCCACTTCTTTACAAAAATTATGCAGATGGACTGATTTGGAGATGTGTTCCTGATAACGAAATTAATGCTATTTTAACTCACTGTCATAATATTTCTTATGCAGGACATTGTGGAGCTAATAGGACAGCCACAATGGTGTTGGAGTGCTAATTTTATTAGCCAACAGTTTAAAGACGCACAACATTGGTGAAGTAGTGTGACAGGTGCCAAAGAATTAGGAACATATAAAAAAGGGACGAGATGCTACTGTCTTCGATGCTGGAGGTTGAAGTCTTTGATGTTTGAGATCTGGATTTCATGGAACCATTTCCGTCCTCTTATGGAAACAAATATATTTTGGTAAGTGTTGATTATGTATCGAAGTGGGTTGAGGTGATGGCATCACCAACAAATGATAATATAGTGGTGCAGAGGTTTCTGAAAAAGATTATCAACGTATTTGGTGTGTCACGGGTGATTATCAGTGATGGAGGTACCCACTTTCGGAACAATCCAGTTGAAGCATTATTGAAAAGATATGGAGTACAACACGGGATAGCTACACCTTACCACCCCTAGACCAGTGGTCAAGTAGAGGTTGTGAATAAAGAATTAAAGAAAATCTTACAAAAGACTGTAAACAGTTCTAGGAAGGATTGGGCAATCAAATTAGATGATCCAGTAGGCCTTATGCTCAAGTTCCAAAGGTAAATGACAAGCTTTCCCATAAATCAACCTGTAAGGCATTGCCCTAATAATGATTTTGAAAGCTATCCTACCGAATGTTTAAGTCTTTGATGTTTGGAGATTGGATTTCATGGGACCATTTCCTTCCTCTTGTGAAAACAAATATATTTTGGTAAGTGTTGATTATGTATTGAAGTGGGTTGAGGTGATGGCGACACTAACAAATGATAGTAGAGTGGTGTAGAGGTTTCTGAAAAAGATTATCAACATATTTGGTGTGTCGTGGGTGATTATCAATGATGGAGTTCGTAACAATCTAGTTAAAGCATTATTGAAAAGATATGAAGTACAACATAGGATAGCTACACCTCACCACCCTTAGACCAGCGGTCAAGTAGAGGTTATGAACAAATAATTAAAAAAAATCTTACAAAAGACTGTCAACAATTCTAGGAAGAATTGGGCAATGAAGTTAGATGATGCAGTATGGGCTTACAGGATAGCTTTCAAAATCAGTATTAGGACAACGACATATAGGTTGATTTATGGGAAATTTTATCATTTACTTGTAGAACTTGAACATAAGGCCTACTGGGCTATCAAGGCCATAAACTGGGATAAGAAGGTAGCTGGAGAAAAGATGAATTTGCAGTTAAATTAGTTGGACGAATTAAGCTTGTAAGATTATGATAATGCCAGGTTCTATAAGGAAAAGGTAAAGAGGTGGCATGATTAACACATCAAGAAAAAGGAGTTCCATACAAGTGATATGGTTTTACTCTTCAACTCTAGACTCCGATTATTTCTTGGAAAGTTAAAATCTAGATGGATAGACCTTTCACAGTAATTAATGCATTCCCATCTGGAGTTGTGGAGTTACAAAATGAGCATGGAGAAACTTTTAAGGTGAATGGTCATCGTTGCGATCCCTATTATGGAGGATAAGTGCCCACCGAACGAGAAAGAATATTTCTCAGACCCTGCCCATAACCAGAGAGTGATCAAAGTCTTGCTAGTAACTTTAAAAACTAGCATGGGTTGTTTTTGTTTATGTTTGTTGGATGTTTGTGTTTATATTTTATTTATGTTAGTTTTTGTCTTCTTTGATATAGAAAAAGAAGAAGTAAATTGTGAGATATAAGGAATACATGAGCACCACCAACATGATCCTCGACACTAATACCAACAAGCTTTCTCATACCTCTTTATTTATTTATTTATGATTTTTTGTATATATTATGTGTGTTGTTGTTTGTTGTGTATCACTTTCACATATTAAGGACAATGTGTTGTTCAAGTGTAGGAGAGTGGTATGCAATTTGCATTGGATATTAAAGTCTTCTCTAACTCCCCATTTCTTTTTAACTTTTTGCATGATTTTTCATGTTTTTATGTTATTGTGCCTTTTTTTTTTCAATTTTTGTGTAAAATTGTATGACTGTGTAGATGTTTAGTGGATGGAATTTTATGTGAATTAGCTTAATTGTGAACGATGTTATTGAACTGGTAATATGTGTTAACTTAGGAAGTTAGATTATAAGTAGCTTTAACATAAACATGTGTGTTGATTAGGATTGGACACTTAGTTTTACACTTAATGTTGCTAATTCACATGTAGTTACTGTTAGAAACCATTAAATTGTTAGACAGTCTCAGTTTCCTTTTCATGAAAATAATAAGCTAAAAGAAATAAAGTAGGTCAAAAAAAGAAAAAGAAAAGAGTGTGTGTTAATAACTATTTTGCTAACATAAAAGGGTTAATAATAGAGCTAGTAGCTGGTTATGAGTTATGATCTAGTCGAGTAAACGAGGGCATTCATCACAAATGTTTGTATTCACGTCAAAAGGCTAAAATGACGCTCCAACTAAGCCAGCTTAATAAATAAAAAATGTGGCCTAGTTGAGTAACTGGGGGCATTCATCACCAATGTTTGTCATCGCATCAAAAGACTAAGTTAACCTTACAAAAATGAGAAAAAGTGTGTGTGTAATAAAAACCCTACTGATATGATAAATTGGCTAAATATTTCATGAAAGGATAACTTGGATAGTTAACCATTTAAATGAATGATAATTGTAAATGCACGTCTATAAGTGACATAGGTTTAAAATTGAGTTGTTTATATCTTGATCGATGTGTATATTTATATTAAAGTACTTAGGTATAACAAAATAAGTCAACACATTGAACTTGTGATATAACTATTATTTACGATTAAATTGATTACATAACATTCAGAGTCAGTAGCCATCAATTTTGACATTATATGCATGTATGTTTTTTGTGTATTTCTGTTCTTTAGATTTTTTGTGTGTTTGATTTTGCTTGAGAACAAGCAAAAGTTTAAGTGTAGGGGAGTTGATAAGTGACATTTGTACATACTTTTCTTAGGATAATTTGTTAGCTAATTGTGATAAATTGATTGTTGTTAACTTGTTTAGCTTATGTTTTGTCTTAGTTTCATATAATTGCATGCTTAAGTATGAATGTATGTGAATATGCATGAATGTGTGTGAATTAGGTCTTTAAGATTAGGTTTTCATAAATTTTGCATGGCATTATTGTGCGTCTTTTTCTTACATTATGTTGGAATTAATTGCAAGCATGATTAAGTGATTAATTTTTTTGTTAATCAATAGGTTTGAAGGTGGTTTTAAGCGATGGAAGGATAGAAGAATTAAAGAGAAAGCAAGTCATATGACCACCCAAAGGAAAGTTGAAATTTTCCTAGGCCGAACCATCACCAATGTTAAGCTTTTGCAAGATACAATTCTTATTAGATGTTTTCACTTTTTATACAAAAGAAAGAAGAGAAATTCAGTTTCAAATTGGTGAAATAACGACCTAATTTGGATAAGAAATCAATAAGATATCACAGATTGAAGTCAAGAAAGAAAATAGAGTTTTTTGGAAAATTCCATCTAGTAACTTCCTCCTTCCTACGCCATTTTAATCATTAAATGGGATATAAAAACTCAATTTTAAACCCTAGAAAGAGGAGGTCGTGCAAGAAATCCAAGGGAGAGAGAAGAACACATTTTTTGAGAGAAAAACCAAGAGAATTCAAGGTGGAATCAAAGGATTTCAAGGAGACACAAAGCTGCCACCATAGAATTCCAGCTTTGCTCTTC
>JAOQMP010033838.1:0-11775 GCA_027563575.1 Erythroxylum pedicellare | reverse complement strand
TGGATATATTTTAAGACTGTTTTAAATGAGAAGTTGAAGGGGCAAACGTTATCTATTTTTAGTGTATGACCTATGCATTTGGGATGCTTTCGAGTATAGTTTTTGATGGTTCAAATCTCAGGTCGTTTAGAGTTCCCTATAAGAAATTATAGCCAGTTTATTAAAAAGACGTTAGAATTAAGAGTGTTGTTTTGCATTTATTCTTGTACGAATTTCTAGGAGTCTAACTTGATGTATAAGGCTATAAAAAGAGATGTATGCTATTGTAAGAAAGATAGAGAGAGAAAAACAAAAGTTTTAATAAAGAAATTATCTAATTATCTCTTCTATATCTCTTGATTCTTAATAATCGCCATTTTTATTTCCATCAGGGGAAAATGATAACCGTGTTGAGCATTCATGGAGATGGCGCTAGAGGCATAATTCCGTAGACCATTCTTGCCTTTCTTGAATCTAAGCTTCAGGCACTGTTCTCTTTGAACTGTGTCTCTTTTCCTCCAGACGCTTCCTTTGATTTTTTGGTGTCATTGTTGTTACTTGTTGACGTTATCACGTTAATATTTTTCTATGTCTTGTCAGGAATTGGACGGAACAATTGTGAGAATTGCAGATTTTTCCAATATAATTGCAGGGACAAGCACTGGTGGGCTGCTGGCCACCATGCTGGCTGCTCCTAGTAACGAAAACAGGCCATTATATGCTGCTAAGGACATTAAAAATTTCTATTTAGAACACGCTCCAAAAATTTTCCCACAAACGAGGTAATACTTCGGTGCAAACTCAAGTCCTAAATCTCCTGATGGTAATCAGATTATCACTTTGTGTTTACTATCAGAAAATTCTGATCATAATCAGTATAATTTCCTTGAACTAAAGCTAGGATATCATTGTCAGAAACGGCTTCATTGGTTCGATGACAACTTTTACTCGTGAGTTCATGGGGCCAAAGTACGACGGCAAGTATCTTAGGTCACTGATAAGCCAATTGCTTGCAGACCTAACGGTATCTCAGACACGAACACAAGTGCTGATACCTGCATTTGACATCAAGTTCTTCTCAACCAATAATGTATTCAACAACTATCCCATTTGTAAAATTTTTCCATGATTTTGGAGACCTTAGTTTCAGATGAAGATTAGTTGCAAGGGTCAAAGATGGTTTGATTTATATAAGTCACATCCACAAGGAGATAATGAAAAGCAACCCCAAGTTGATGGACCTAAATGTGAGGCTCCCATAAAATTTTGAACTATAATTATCCAAATCGTTGCCAAACATAATATTAATTACTAAAATCATCATTAGCTCTAAAAGAAAGATATTTGTCAGATATAAAAGTATTCTATATAACACAACTACTTGAGCTATTACGTTAAAAAAAAAAAAGTAAATCCATTTACATAGCTTTACTCAATTAATTTGTTGGCCTCGCCTAATCTTCACTTTGTCAATCACGTACGTTGGGGTTATCGACAATCACTCAATCTCCTAAAAGAAATAGTGATAAGGGATGAGTTGCCTACTCAGTTAGAGTAACCAATCGTACACTTAAAATCAAATAACTCAATACAATATAATATAAAACTTAGGCAAGTAATTAGAACATTCATATAATACGAAGATACATAACATTACTCAGTCTAATCCGAACAATTAACAAACATCTCAAAATTTTACCAAATAATGATTAACAAAAATATTAATTTATAATTGCCATTTATGTTTTATCTCATAATTAACTAAATTGACTAAACTTGCCTAACATATTAGGCTTACATTCAATGATTTACTGGTTCATTTCAACTCATTATAATCTCTCACCAAGTGAAAACGTAATTAAATGTATAAATATCGACATAGGGTATCTTAATTTACAAATTTCTCTTGATAACGCCAGTACTTAGCCATTGACACAGGATATTTACAAGAATTAGAATATCTCAGTATCACTTAGTACCTAGCCATCGGCACAGGACATTTCTAAGACTCAAGATGCCCTGATATCTGCTCCACAAATAGATACCTAGTCATCGCTCGCTCATTCATAAACAACCTATCAATCTACGATCATCAAATGTTGCCTATCTTAGGCAAGCCACCAATTCTTGATTTTCACTTATTATTTACAACATATTATCAGCTAGTGCCTATTTAACAACACATTGTTACTGAATTAACTAGCGATACACCTCAATATATGTAACAAAATATAAGAGTGAACCACCTTATACGTCATTAATTAATTGTGAAATAAATTAAACATAATTCATATATGTAACTATGAATTAATTAATTTAAAATCTCATTCGCTAAAAATAATTTATTAATAACAAAATGGTACACTATTATAAGAGTACATTCTAAGTTTATCTTTATCTCAATTTCGAACTCAACTAATTGATAATCCAAATTATTCCTTAATCGAACTTTTGAACTTAGAAATTACAAAATTCTATTAGACCAATTTAAGAAAATTTCCAATCTAATTACACTTAATAATCTAATATTATTTTCTTTTCCTCTTTATTCTTAATTATATAAAAATAATATCCTGACTAACCTAACCACCATAGTTACTAAAATACCCTTGACTAATTAAAGGTCCTATTTTACCCTCATTTATTTCAATTAATACTAAAAATACCAGTCTTGGAAATAAATTCCATATTTGCCCTTCATTATTTACATTTCCTATTATGCCCCTTAATGTAACTTAAAATTTTCAAAAATGTGATCTTCTTCACCCTCTCTTCTTCTCCTATCTCCTCTTCTTTTCTCATTTTACAAGCGCATTTTCTCCATTTTTATCCCTTTACATGACTTCAATTATTGTCCCAAACAATCACATCATGCAATCTAACTATAAACTAGTATAAGATGATCAAAAATCACAAAAAAAAACATAAAATAGCAGCTTAAATTTTACCTATGTTTTAAGAGATTTTAAGATTGTTAATCTTCACAGCTTCCTCCCAAATTTCTACAAAACAAACACAATGAGGGAACCTATGAAAGAAATGTCACGTGTAGGAGAAAGAGGGAATTTTAACACACTTACTAGCTATAATAGTTGAAAGAAAAATGAAGAAGAAGTTGTTTCGTTAGTGTTTTCACATTTTGTAACTGATGACTTCTTTTATATGTGTTTAATAGTTTATCAGCTAGCTTTTGGGTTTTGTTTTATAATGGGCTTTACACTAAAATAGATGGAGAGAAAGCAAATGCTGGTCCTGTCATTAGGAACAGGCACAAGCAAGTATGAAGAGAAATGTAATGCGGCTATGGCATCAAAATAAGGTTTGCTCAGTTGGGTATATAACAAAGGCAAAACACCTCTAAATGACATTGTAGCATATTCAAACTCTGATACAGTGGATTACACATCTCTACTCTCTTTCAGTGCCTGAACAGTGATGACCATTACCTTTTTGGGCACTGGGATGTTTGAAGAAATTGGAAGAGGGAGAACAAATGAAGTAGCTCTCACCCACTTCGCTAAGTTAATGTTATACGAAAGAAAGATTTGCAAGTTTATCGACAGGCCTATATCATCCTACCTTTGCACCAGACAAGCGTACACTCCAACTGTAGTGCCCCCTTACCGCAAGGCATACACCGGGATACCCGCAGGTCATTCCGGTACATATCCTCCGATAAGGGTGAGCTATGTCACTATTTCCATGTATGTGTATTCATGAACATGCCAAGACAATTTTAAACACTCATAACCCGTTCCAAATGACTATTCTACCCTTCCCATCAGTGATGGGATGTTACACCAACAAACCGCACACACCACCAGACTGTAAATAATCATGAAGGAATAAAAGTTTGATAGATGAGAGAGAATACACAACTTCACGTAACTCTTTGTACGGTAATGCCTTTTGTGTGTGTCTATATATATATATATACATATATACCACGATCACTTAATAAAATACCATTTTCTTCTTTTACGAAGAATTTTCATGGTATCAGAGCAGTGTTTTTGCTTTACCTTCTAAAAAACCTTACCTTGCAACCCTAAAAATGGAGATGGAAGACAGTACAGAAATGTCGTTTGATGAGGAAGCTTATAACATTATAGCGGTAGATAACCCAGGATATCCCCTCGTAAACACACCTCTCGAAGGAGCAAACTACTTATCGTGGAGTTGTCGATAATTATTTCATTGAAAGCTAAGGGTAACCTCGATTTTGTGAATGGAGAAATACAACCACCCATCGAAAATGAGAAACTTATGAAGAAGTGGAAGAGAGCAAATAACATAGTCATAGCTTGGATCATTAACTCACTATCAAAAGAAATCTCCAACTCTTTCTTAATGGTGACGACGGTGAAAGATCTCTGGGACAATACAGTGAAAGCAGCAGATCTCACCTGTACAAAATTACACAAGAGGTCAGCAACTTGAGACAAGGTAATAACATTGTAAATGTATATTTTATGAAATTAAAAGGACTGTGGAACGACCTAGATTCCTTGATGCCGATGAGTACGTGTAGCTGTGAAAATGCCGGTAAAAATTTGGAAGTTTTTAACACAAGCAGACTGATGCAGTTCTTGCTAGGTCTCAGAGAAGAATATGCTACAGTGGTAAGTCAGATTATGTTGCTAAAGCCTTTGCCACAAGTAAACAAAGCATATTCCATGATACTAACAATAGAAAAGCAAAAGAATGTAAACGCTGAAAACACGAATCAGAAAGGGGTGGCCCTTATGGCTAATCCGAACAACTATAAGAGACAGGGAAGCAGGGATTTTATTGGCAAACGATTTGGTAATAGAAGAGATGAAAAATTCTGTGATCATTTCAGGGAGAAGGGGCACACGAAGGAAACATATTTCCAGTTGTATGGAATACCGGAGTGGTGTAAAGAACTACAAAGGAAGAAGGGTAAACCAGCGTACGCTACAATGACCGTGGGCAGCTCCTTAGAGGAACAGAAGACAGAACCATAATCTAAAATCAAAGTCAATATAGTAGCCCTCACACTGCAAGTTCAAGACCTAATGTGCATAATTAAGGGTAAATCCTCGGCTGATGTTAATCACGTAGCTTACAACAGCTACGCAGGTACGAAACCAAATTCTTTTAGTTTTAGCAGTAACAAATATGACGATTGTATATGGATAGTGGATTTGGGAGCCTCTACGCATATGATCCATGATCTCACACTCTTCACAAACAAAACCAAAGTTTCTCACCTTAAACCAGTAACCCTTCCAGACAGTTCAAACAGCAAGGTTGAACATGTTGGCAACGTTGATTTCTATAAACCTTTCAATTACAAAATGTCCTTCACATACCAACATTCTATGGCAATTTAATGTCCGTCCATAAGATAGCCACCCAAAACAAAATTGGTAT
Source organism: Erythroxylum pedicellare (assembly GCA_027563575.1). NCBI lineage: Eukaryota > Viridiplantae > Streptophyta > Magnoliopsida > Malpighiales > Erythroxylaceae > Erythroxylum > Erythroxylum pedicellare. The sequence goes on along the minus strand of JAOQMP010033838.1, from coordinate 6,399 downwards.
CATTTTTGTGACTGATAAAGTGTATTTAAAGGACCTGCGGACTAACGACATTGTAGTCGTGAGCGAGACAGAAAGGGGGATATACAAAATCGGAGCAGAAAATCAAATCACACCATCCACCTTAAAAGGTCCATCTCTAGAACTCTATGTTAAGAACCCAGTTGCTAACCATATCAAAGAAAGTTTTGATATTTGGCATTTATGCCTTGGACATGTTTCGAAAGAAAAAATTAAGCATTTACCAAATTTAAGCTTTTCAGTTCCTAAAAATATTTTATGTGATATTTGTCCATTAGCAAAACAAATTAGAAAGCCTTTTCCAAAACACAACATGTCAACCCAACAACCTTTTGAAACTTTACATATTGATTTATGGGACCATATAGGGGTCAAAAATTTTGATGGCTCAAGCTATTTTTTAACCATAATCAATGATTTCACAAGAGCCATATGGACTTACTTGTTAAATAGTAAGGATCACGTGTACAAAACTCTAAAAATTTACATAGCCATAATTGAAAACCAATATAAAACATCTGTCACTTATATTCGTACTAATAATGGCACTGAGTTTGTCAATAAACAATGTAAGGAATTTTTACAAAACAAAAGAATAGCACACCAAAAATCATGCCCTTACATTCCCTAACAAAATGGCGTTATTAAATGCAAACACAAACACCTCCTTCAAATTACTAAGGCCCTGATATATCAAACTAATTTACCTAAACATTTTTTGGTGGAAGCTCTACTCATGTCCACATAAATCATTAACCGACTTCCTACAAAACTTTTATCTTAGCAAACCCCATACAAAAATCTTTACCATAAACAACCCTCATATGAAAATTTATGGGTTTTTGGTTATCTTTGTTACGTAACAAATACCAAACCATACAAAGACAAATTAAAACCACGTGCAAAAAATGTGTTTTTTTAGGTGTCCAGACAAAAAGGGTATAAATTGTTTGACCTTCATAATAAGAAAATTTTTGTATCCTGGGATGCAGATTTTTATGAAACAATTGTCCCCTTTCCAAACCACAACCACCAACATCATACTACAATTTCCCCAAATGTTCTTGACAGCCCAATAGACCACCTTTCAACCTAAAGCCCGTCTCCTTCCTCCCATGAACAATACCACATTATACCAACTTCACCTACTACCTCACCAAATGACAACCAACCTATAACTATTTGACCAGACATACACAGTACCACCTCTCATCACACCCATCCACAACCACCCTAACATAATCAGCCCTACCTATACCCCCACTCAGGAAAAGCACACGGATCAGATCTCATCCTTCTTACTTAAAGGACTACATAACCTCCCTTCCCCCACTCAATGCTGCTATAATGTCACCATCCCAGGTTCGTTCACCCTCTCTTGCTTCTTTATTTTCTCACTCCTCACCTTTTATGTCGTTCATGGCCAACGTTCATGATGAACGTGAACTGTTGTCTTTTACTACTACTGTTACTAATCCTCTTTGGGTCAGTCCTAAGCATTTGGAGCTAGATGCACTTGAACAAAATCACACCTGGGAATTGACAAATCTCTCGAAAGGCAAACGCGTGTTACACACCAAATGGATTTTCAAATTAAAAATAAAACCGGATGGGTCGGTGGATCACAGAAAGGCAAGATTGGTGGTTCGCAGTTACAATCAGAAGGAAGGACTGGACTATACCGATATTTTTTCACTAGTCATCAAACTCACAATAGTCCGCATATTGATAGCCATTGCAACAACTTATAATTGGCAATTGTACCACTGCGACATCAACAATACCTATCTTCATAGGTCTATCAATAAAGATTTATACATACATCCTCCCTAGGGGTATTCGAAAGCTACTTCGGGTCAGGTATGTCGTTTATGTAAATCATTATACGGCTTTAAACAATCCGATAGACAATGGAACCACGAAATTACTTCCAAGCTACAGTCTTACGGTTTTATTCAGTCGACTTCTGATAATTGCTTCTTCATCAAAGGCTCTGGTAATGAATTTTTAGCTCTTCTAATTTATGTGGACGACATACTCATTACAAGCCCTTTAGAGGATTTAATTCTGGACATCAAAACATAAGTCCACATTCTGTTCACTGTCAAAGACATGGGACCAGCCAAATACTTCATTGGAATAGAACTGAACCACTCGACAGAGGGCATATTTTTATCACAAGACAATTACATATAGGACATACTCTCGGAAGCAACTTTGCCAAATCTAAAAGAGGCTATTATTCCATTTCCTCAAGGCAGTAAGCTCATGCCTGATGCTGGTCCGCTACTGGACAACCCAGATCACTACCGACGTATCGTGGGTCAGCTGCTTTACTTAAATCTAACAAGACCCAACGTAGCTTTTGCGGTCCATCAATTGACACAATTCACCCCAGCACCCTAATAGTCGCATTGGGATGTTTTACTACATCTCCTGCATTACCTCAAGAAAACAACAACCTCACGCCTTCTATATCTAGTGCAAAAATCAGTGCGCCTCCAAGTTTTCTCCTACTTGGATTGGGACGGCTGTAATTTTACACGAAAATCCCTCACTGGCTATTGCATTATTCTAGGAGATGCTTTCGTGTCCTGGAAAGCAAAGAAACAAAGAACAGTAAGTCAATAATTCGCGGAGGCCGAATGCAGGAACATGGCCAGTGCTTTATGTGAAACTCTGTGGATCATGTACTTACTTCGAGACATGTAGCTTCCCTTGTCCTTGCCTATTCCTCTGCATTGTGACAATTCTGTAACCATACACATCTCCAAAAACCTAGTTTTCCATGAACGGACAAAGCCTGTCGAAATTGATTGTCACCTTGTACGTAACGCTATCACCGAAGGCTTCATCTCCATGTCCTACACTCCATCATCATCACAGTTAGTTGATTTCTTCACAAAACCTTTATCATCCGTGGACCTGTCCTTAAATGTCATCAAGTTAGGTGTGTTATCATTGACACCAACTTAAGGGGGGCTATCGACAGGCCCATATCATCCTACCTCTGCACCAGACAAACGTACACTCAATAAACTGCACACACCACCAGACTGTAAATAATCATGAAGGAATAAAAGTTTGTTAGAAGAGAGAGAATACGCAACTGGACATAACTCTTTGTACAGCAATGCCTTCTGTATATATATATATATGTACCAAGATCACTCAATAAAATACCATCTTCTTTTTTTAAGAAGAATTTTCAAAGTTTATTGAAATTAGATGTTTTCTCTAGCCAAATAGGGAGATTGTTGGGAAAATGCTAGTATTGTTCCACCTAAAATTGTGGAGAATGGAGTCTATGGTAAAAGTGAGGGAAAGCCTTGGAGCAATTAGTAAAAGTTGCTCCTTTGTAATCATAAGGTCACAGGTTCGAATCATGGAAACAACCTCTTTGTAAAAATTATAAAAGGAAGGCTGCGTACATTGATGAACCTCCCCCAACCATCGCAAAGCGAGAAACCTTGTATACTAGGGTACTTTTACTTTTCGAGTCAGTGGTAAAGGCATTAAGGTTGGCTAGTGTGACAATTTTTTAGGAGTGTAGAAGTAAAACTCAATTTAAATTAAGTTGTCAAACGTATAGCCAATTACTCGTGGTCACCCTAAGTAAATTATATTAGTAAAGGTAAATAAGTAATTTACTTTTTATAAGAGTAAAATTATAATATTGCAAAGTTGAACAATTTTCTTGAAAATTTTCTCACTCATCGTAATTCATGTTCTCCTTCAAACTATTAACTTTGAAAGAGAATTTCTTTTTGATTAAGTTTATTGTGATTTTTCAAAAAAAAAAGAATAATTTATTTATAAAAAATTTACTTAACATTCAATTTTACAACAGATTCTAAAAAAATAAGATTTTGATAAGTACATTATAAAATAACAATGTTTTTGTTTTTTAAGATTTAATTTGTTTATATTTTCATTTCTATGGACCTTAAATAGAACCACCATTATTTCTGTTAAGTTTTATACACTTAATTTGAGAATGAGGGATGATAAATATGAAGCACTAACTTGCGTTACATTTAACTTCAAGATTAGGTTTAAAATTTTGTTCTTTGATGAATGAGCTTATATGAACCTTAGAAAGCTTCATTGGCAAGCTGTAAAGGCCATATAAATATTGTCATCAAGTAGGAAGAACATTATGTCTAACTAAAAACTATACCAAACTTTCATACATCCAATACTATGCTTATGTTAAAAAAATATCACCACCTATAATAGATAAATCACACTTTTACCTTGAAATGAGAATATTGTCATGAAGATCAAAGAAAACCATGTCTAAATAAAAACTATTAGATTGTCATGCATCTAAAACCACACTTTTTTTTTTTTTTAAGATCACTGCCTATAACAAATAAGTCATATGTTAACCTTAAAATGAGAATACTATCACTGAATATAAAGAATACCATAACTCAATAAAAATTATACAAACTTTCATACATCCAATATCATGCTTATGTACAAAAAATATCGTTGCAATCTTAAAATGAGAATATCATCATTGAATACGAAGAATATTATAGCTTAGTAAGAACTATAATAGACTTTCATATATCCAATTTCACATTTATGTATAAAAAATATCACTGACCATAATAAATAAGTCACATGTTCACTTTAAAATAGGAATATCATCACTAAGTCTAAAGAATATCATGGCTCAATTAAAATTATATCAGATCTTTGTACATTTAATACCACACTTATATACAAAAATAATACTACTACTCATAACATATACTTTGTACATTTATAGAATTTCATACTTCCAATACTTGGCTTATGTACAAAAATGTCACCACTGAAAATACCATAGAGTATGAAGAATACCATAGATCATTAAAAAAAAATATACTAGATCTTCATATATTCAATGTCACGCTTATATGTAAAAAGTACTACCAGTTATGACAAATAATATACATGTTCACTCTATATCATCAAATATGTTCTTGCTACTTTTTATTACTGATCATGTACAATCGTGAGAATTAATGTTTAGTATGACATTTTCAACTAAATAGTTGTGTGCTTAATTGTATTATTATTGCAATGTCGAAGGCACCATTTCAAAAGACAGATTGCTACACAATTTTTTAGCAAATTGTGTCCTTTATAGTAATTCACAATTTTAAGGTTAATAAAGGAACTTCAATATGTAAATGTAGCATCCCGGTGGATGAAAGCCTTGCCCTACTTTACCTTCACGACCTAGGCCCCCCTTGTTCGTTACCTAGCTTGAACTACTTCTTTCGTCTTTCGACTCAGCTAGCTTCTTCCTGAAGCAATCGGCTATAGGTCATTAGATGTGGAAATTCCAGGGTGATAAGAAGCTGACAGTTGCAGAAGATGGACTTCTTTGTTGCCACAGGTCTCCTGTGCTTCGTAAATAGCTTTTACCATCCCATTATTTCATTAGTTAATAACACACAAAGTTTTTGGAGTGTTGACGTATCCTCATTTGAAAAACTAAAGTAGACATGGTAAACAGTCAATATCATTCCCATATGGCTAACTGCTTTAATGGTCATTTGTAGGTTTATATGTTGTTATTGGTCATTTATGTGTGTACGCTATTGTTGTAGTGCATATGTTTACTCATAAAGTCAGACATGTATTGTGAAAATTAGTGGGATCAATAAAAATGTCTAAGATGGTGAGGTATCAAGATGGTCACAATATGGTCTTGCCAGTTTTTGTTCTCAATGGTATTGGGTTCGTATCCATCATGTGTAGTTTATTCTGCTAATGCTTTATTATGAGATATCATTTTGTTGTAATGGAGGTGCTGTGTGGCTGAGAACAACATTAATATTTTGATTATTAAAGTCCAGAAAAGTAGGAGCAAGTTTTCATTAGAGCATCCTCTCCTCCATAAAAAGGAAAGGAAAAAGTCTGGAATGTAAAAGGAAGTCAATGAGCTACCAATTTAATATGAAAGTAATGTGTATATATACTTAATTTGATATAAAACTTGAAAATATAGGTCGGGGATGAAGTTCTTACTGTAGGAACAAGTAAGTGAAGTGTGGCAGTGAAGAACAAGGTCTGAAATTTTCACCGAATGAAACTAAATTAATATGGTGTGTTTATGAAGTAAAACTATTATATTTGATTGTAACTAATGCAACTTCAGTGTTTGCAGAGTTGTCACATGTGGTACTACTATGACATGTTTGAATTGATGCAGACTGTCAGTCTAAAGCAAATTAAGTGAGTCATCCATATAGGATTTGGTGAACTGAGAGAGGTTGAGAGGTTTAGGGTAAGCCTCTTTTTAGTTGGGCTTATAACAGTAGAGCTTTTTTTTCTGTTAAGTTTTTCTCAGAAAACTTTTCTAAAATCTTAGTTGACTGA
>JAOQMP010033828.1:0-11776 GCA_027563575.1 Erythroxylum pedicellare | reverse complement strand
ACCTAAAATCATATATGAATTAAAGTATCTTAAGCATTTTCGTATCATTAATCGCTAAGTGTAAATAATTAAATATATCAACAATTAAACACATATCAGTTTCCCCCACACTTAGCTTTTGTCTGTCCTCGAGCAAAACATCCAAATTAAGCTCAAAGACTCGAAACATTTACTCAATTTCTATATCTTCTAAGAATATACAATCACAAGTAAAGATGAGTGACATTCAAAAAATCATAGCAAGAAATCAACATTCCAAGCTTTTACTCATGATTAATCAACATTCAATATCTTCAAAAACTGAGCAATCTAATCGTAGACTCGAAAAATGTGTTTAACTAAAACATATCCATGGTTACACTCAACACCATTCATGATCATGACAATCCATAACTTTGTATATCATTTCATTTATCCACCATTAATGTCCACATGCAAAATCATGAATCAAAGGACTTTTCAAGGTTGTAATGTAGGCAAAGGTGAGGTGAGATACATTTGGATCAAGTACCATGAAAGTCATCAAAGCTAGTGAAACAAAGCAACACTCGTAAAAAACTGGGTACCGTCAGTTATGACGAATGCAACATTTACATTTCACAACCCCATTCAGGTCTCACGCACAAGCCACATGAAGCATATATCAATCCGAAGGAATCACTCATACAATTTATGCCAATGAAATCACAAGAGTGAACCTCCCAAGTCAACCTCCACGTTATATTCAACATACTAACACATCCATTACAACTCTAGGAAGATGCATAAACCATAAAGAACTTTTAAACACATATGCAATTCTTCCTTGATACATTTATTTTAAACAATTTGTTTTCTTTTTTTCCATTTTCTTTTCTTTTCCCTTTTTTTTTCTTTTTTTCACATAAAAAATTAAAATAAACTACATCAACATGGGAATTTCAATGATAAGACATAAAATAACATCCTAACATTATAACCAATCCTCACATATGTACAACCATACACTTAGAATTTTGTATATCCACAAGCTCAACAATTACAAATGTTCCACTAGCTTTATGACTTGGGTAGGACATTTGGTTAAGCTTAAAAGCATAAAATGTGGTTTATACAAAAAGAAAGGCTAAAGCTTAAAGGGGTTTATCAAGGAAAAAATTATGTCAATAGTATAGGTTACTTGACTAATGTAGTTTTTAAAAAAAAACAAAAAAATGCTTAATCATATTCATGTTAATGCATGTAATAAAAACGTGGTCTCGAATAGAGATTCAACGCAAAATCGGGATGTACATTTCAGGAAGGTCACACATTATCAAAAGGAAATGAGACTGTTATAGATGTGTTAGTCAAATAAGGCTCACAATCTCATTGGCTTTGTCTACCATTAGTCACTACTCTTCTAAAGATAATGCATATCAACCAATCACAAGAGCAAAAGTACATGCTAAAGTTTCTATGAAATTCTCTAGTCAATCCACACTCTAATCATGATTATATAATCCCATAAGCAATAGAAAACTAGAAAATGTTTGTTTCATTTGTTTTATTCTTTCCCTCATTTTGATTGAAAACTTAAAAATAAGTAAAACAAACAAATTTAAAAACACACATGCATATAAAAAGTAATGCGGAAATGTAAAAGAAAAGAAATTTACTTCACTTGGGTTGTCTCCCAAGAAGCGCCTTTGTTTAAGGTTGCTGGCTCGACTCCTTTTTCTCCTCACATGACAAAATTGTGATCTTCGGGTGTCACATGCGGCTCCTCCATGTGAGGTAGTTCCAGATAGGGCCTTAGTTGATCATTATCCTCCCTCAGCGTCTTCCCTATCCTCAGCTTCTCAATCCCGACCGACTTGATACATTCCAGAAATATTTGGAACGTCTCTTCACCTTTTTCTTTATCATTTAACTCCTCCAATCTGTTATGTAAAGGTAAAGAGATAGTTTTAAAAATAATCATGGACTCAGTGCTTACCTCCGAGCTAACAGATATGCCCTTTTCAGCTTCGAGCTCCTTCGCCACTTCTTCGGCACAAACAATTCGTTGAGGGTTGATCTCAAAATTCTCAAGCTCCTCATCACTTTGTAAAGTTTCCGCATAGACGTACATTGAATACATGTCGGGTTGATACAGTTGTTCCTCTTTGCTTTGCGATTCTAAACGATTAAGGCTCATTTCCATCTGACCCATTAGGTGTTCCATCCTCTGTTGGCTTGCTTTTGTCTCTTATCAGAATTCTTACAATTCCTGGTGCATGATTTGTTGTAATTGCTGAATATCCTGTAGAAATTGTAAGTTGTTAGTAACAATATTATTAACAAGTTCTTCTAAAGAGGCACCTGAATTGTGTTGGTTCTATAAATCTTGGGCGCTAGACCATGTGTTTTTTGGAAATTTCCCTCCATCCTTCTGGAATTATAAAGTATTCTCCTGCAATTGCAAAATCAACTCTTCCACAGATAGACCGGAGTTATGATAAGAAGCTTTTGGTTTGTACAAGAATTATTATGCATCTTGTAGACTATCATAGAAGTAATTCTGATGATTATCCCATCCATAACAAAAGTTAGGTTGATCAGTCCAAACATTGTTATAAGATTGAGAATATGAGCTATAAAAGAAATTACTTCCATCTATATCGATCTTTTTTAAACACGAATTAAAAAATGAAATGATCACAAAACAACAGGAAAGAAATCAATCACGAATAAATATATACGAAATACCAATTAAATCTCAAACAAAAACTAAAACATCGCACTCTCCAGTAATGGCGTCAAAATTTGACCGCGCGTCGTTACGCTAGTCAAAATAAAATAACTAAACTACTACTATAGCAGTGGCGAGTCTAGGTCGATCCCATAAAGAGTGTGTTTGAAGTTTATGAAATGAAATTAACTGATGTTTAGAAAAAAGGGGGTTTTGGATTTTGGAATATGAAAATAAACTGAAACTAACTAATGAAAACAAATCAAAGAAAACATGCAAAAAAAATGATAAATGTGGGGAATTTGGTAGGGACCCGACTCTTTAGTTCAATCTTGGCCTACACCCTGACTAAGCATATTTTATTAATTTTTTATTCTTTAACCTCTCTTAGCAACTATTAATCGTGGGTTAAAAATTAATCCAAGTTTTCCCTTAGGTTTTGTTTAATCAAGATACGATCGTTAATTAAACCAAACTACCGAACAACCTAGGATATGATCTCTAGATTTAATTAGGCAGTAGCATTACAAATTAGGAAAACCGATTAATCAAGGAAACAACCACATATGATGCGTCATTTAACCTAGGTTATATTATCCCTAATGATTACGAATCAGCAGTCGCTACACATAAATTTCAACATAACAATTACAGATTATAACGAAATCTAGCAATAGGTTTGAAATTAATGATTCAATAAATGCATTAAAATCATCAATTCATAATACGCAACGGTTTCATACACAAATAATCGAACAATAACGAAAATCTGATTATCCATACACAAAACCCAATTCAATCAACATAGGATAACACAATAAATTCCTAATGAGAGAAAGAAACAAAAAAATAATTAAAAAATACTTAACCCGAGTTATCGACGTCGATGTCACCTCCGAACCGGCCTAGCCCCTCATGGATCTTTCCTAGAAAAATGCTTCATCCCCCATCTAATGTCCCTACTTAAATACCCTTTCGGTGCTCGTTTTATGCTTCCCTCTCACTATACACTGTTCATCGATAGGAGAAATAAAGTTGGGGGGTTTCTCATTAACGCTACTATTCACTACTTCTTTAAAGACCCCTGTAGCCTACTCTCCTCATCTGCAAGCCTCATCGAGCTGCAACCACCAAGCCATCCGTAACTGGCGCGCCGCAGCCCTCTCTTCACGTCACTATTGCTCTCCTCTCTTATGTCTACTGTGCTTATTGATGTGACAAATTAAGGTCTCTCCTCAAATAAAGCTTGCTCCCCTGGTGTTTCTTACTACCTACTCTTGTGCTATGGGACACCAGTGGTAAACGCTTCTGTTGATGTGCGTTTTGTATAAAACACACAGTAATAGTAAACAACCTTTTCTTTTTTTCAGCTAGTTGCATTAAAATTTTTCTTCTTCTTTGCCTTCTATTTTTCGTCTTTTAATTTTCTTTGTCCACTCCATAAAGACAAACGAATATTGACCTGTGGAAAATATCCCAAATGGGGTGTTTTTGACGTATTTTAATTTCTTTGCTTCCAAATTGTACCAAAAGTCACACATGACTTAAAGTGAGTATCTTAAGCATTTTTGTATCATTAATTGCTAAGTGTAAATAATTAAATATATCAACAATTAAACATATATCACCTAATAAGAAAGATTCACATGTGTCATATGATTTACAATCAGATGACTTAAACTACCACACTTATGTAGCTTAGTCATGCAACTCTCATATCTTGGATCCCCATCCAAAACCATTTTACTCATTCTTTGAATCTTCAATATGTGTGACCTTTTAAGTTCGTGGTTAAGTTGGCCACTTAAATTAACACTTGATTCAAGCAAGTCATGAACGGCATCTAGCAACACATTATGACCCTCAATTGACTAGAAAGTCAGTGATTTGACTACGAATCCTTCTATAGACAATGTTCCCATATAATTCATCCTTTCACCATCTATACCCCACTAAGTTTAGAGTATGGCTAAAAAGTCAACTCCCACTAGACTGACTACGTCACATCTAGCCTAAGTGATGTTAGTTCTTATCCTCAAGGCTCATTACTTAAATGGATATGTCACTGAAGACTATCTTCATGACATTTTTACTCTACCCAGAGATTCTCAAGTAATGACCCTGATAAGAGGCCGTGGGTATCATGTCCTTTTATAAGGAGCGGTGAATCCCTTATTGGCTACTCAATTACATTCAAATACCTCAAGTTTTACCCAATCATTACCCTATGAGCAACCTCTAAAAGACAATGAGGAATGGAGTCAAAGTATAGGATTAGTATCCAAGATATCCTTGAACTCCTCAAGTCTAGGGATATTTATGTCATTGCTATGATGAGACTATCATTGACACTAGAATAGATTACCCATATGATTGTCTCATGGTAAGTCAATGTACTTACTACTCTTAGCAAGCATCCATATGTTAACTTTAAATAACTCATGCTTATAGCTTATGAGATCCACTACTTGATCTAACTAAAGAGTATATCATGTGCTAATTTGTCCGAATTAATAATTTCCTGTCTCATTAATCCTTATGGATAAGGATAATTTAGATGCTAACATAATTACACATGATACGAATCGCATTATCATGATCTCATTATGATATCCTTCTTGCTATATAATATATCAAGGACTTTATTAATTCGATTTAAGATTACTATAGATTCGTAAAGAACATGAATGCCTTGTGTTGGTGCTTCTGTCACAATCGTGGCCTGCCTGTAATGATTGTGGGCCTATGTTCTAGTTCGGGTCTCCTCCGAAACTCCTCTAAATGCCCTAAAATACTAACAAACTCATCACAACACCTCATATATATATAACTAAAGATCAAATACATGTCCTTACCTAAAAACACTTAAAACATAAATATTTATGAACTAACATAATTCTTAACCTAAACACACACTAAACAATCGAATTAATCACTAAAAACATACTAAACTACCTACAAAAATACAATGCACTCTACACCTATCACTAACACCCTTGGTTCATTCCTTGATCGAACTTTTGGTTATATTCGTCCGCTATTAGTTCCTCAACTACTTCTTCTTGGCGTTTGGCTCCTTGGATAGCTCATTCCAATCGAGTAATGTCAAGTGTCAAATCTTCAATTATCCAATTTGTACTTCTTGTTGCTTTTGTGTTTACGCAAGTACACAGACACAGGAGGGGTAAAAACTTTAAAATAAAATAACTAAAAAAGGCCTTAGACTAAAAAGAACTAAACTAATCCTACATCTCTCTAGCAATGACGCCAAAAGCTTGATCGAGGTGTCGAGTCTTACAATTTATATCCCTCAATTATCGCAAGTGCACGTGTCATGAGTTGTAGGATTTTAAGGGTCGATCCCACAAGGAGGGTAAACTAATCTAATCCTATGTTATCTAAGGCTCAAAAACTATTAAAAATGAAATTAAAAATGAAACAAGAATATAATCACGAGAATTTGATTGCAAGAATTCAACTTAAGAAACTTGATTGTAAGAATTCAACTTAAGAAACTAACACAAAATAATAATTGAAATTGAGCAACACAAAAGGTCACTATGGAAATTAATCAAGAGAAATTACCAAGTTATGAGAGAGGGGATTCTACCTATCATTAATGCTAACTAGCCAATTATGTGTAATTGGGACTATCATAGGGAGAATTACTCTCTCTCAAGTTATAATCATACACCCTAAATCATTAACCCTAATTAAATTATGGAATTTGCAATCTCTCAATTAACAAAAGACCTATAATGAAAATTAGATCAGAATCTCTTTACTAAACTACTGAGTCTCACATAGAATCTCTCTCTACATAAAAACCGGTATGATTAACTACATGGTCTATTGGATAGCCTAACTCTTGTTAATCCAATCCAATCATTTTTATCTAGCTTACCCTCTCGGTTTGTTGCCGAAATATGCAAAAATTGAAGTTAATCACAACACCCAATCAATAAAACATAAAATCGACTATATTAACATTAAATCAAAGTAAAATCCTGAAGGGAGAGTTAGAACTTCATCAACAATCCAAAACCCATCATCATACAATCCATTTCAATCTTATACATTAAATGAACAAAAATGAAATGGAAAGAAAATAGAACTTGGATCATACAAGCCAGGAAGTCGGTAGCCGATAAATATGAATTACATCATATTTTAGGGCTTAGTTTGATATGTATTTAATTGTTAATTCAATCATTTAACATATGTTTAGGTTAGAATTATGTTAGTTTGTTAATTATTTGTGTTCAAGTGTTTTTATGGGTTAGTACAAGTATTTGAGCTTAAATATTATGTTAAGGTACCTTGATGTGCTTTTTAGTGTTTCAGGGTCAACATCGAAAAACGGAGAAGTTTTAAAGACACTCAGGCTAAAACAACAGCCCACGATCGTGGTACAATAAGCCAAAATTATGACAGAAGCATTGGAGTTGGCCCACTATCATAGCGTATATGCCACGATCGTGAAAGAAGCCTAGGACATGGCCCATGATCATGGTCTACTTGCCATGATCTTGACAAAAGGCTTGGATGTGGCCCATGATCATGGATTACGTTGGGCAGACGCATAGACACTCAACAATGTCAAGTTTCAAGGAATTTTTGAAACATTTTAGACATCAGAAAAACCCTAAGGCTGCTCAAAATCAAAAGGTATTTAAAAAATAAGACAAAAAGGCAAGAGGAGCTTTTGCATCAACCACTTTTGATAGAAACCCTAGAGTGAATTATCGAGAGATAGAGAAAGAGAAGAAGGAAGAGAGAAGAGGAGAAGAAGTCGACTCAATGTACTTCCCAGATAAGGAGTTTCCCGACGTCGCTGCCTCCCTTTGTTCATTCAATTTCATATTTCCTATTATTTTCAATTTTATTATTGTATAGAGTTGGAATAATAGTTAATGATATGATTTTGTGGATGTTGATGATATTCTAAACTCACGTTTAAGTTTATCTTGGATTTAATGAAATTTGATTATTTATGTTTTACTGGATTTATTGTGATTTAAGTTTTGCAATTACATAATTCATTGATAAATTAAGAGGGTGAATCGAATGAAAAATAATTAAATTGGGCTAACAAGAATTAGGTGTTTAATAGAACAAGAATTAAATGAAATCGATAAATTATAAGAAGAGAGATCTTGCATAGGTTTTTGATAGTTTATTAGAAAACTTTCGATCTAATTAAGGTTTTGGATAGGTTTTCAATTAAGAAATTGAAACTTCCATAATCTGATTAGGGTTTATAAATTAGGGTGAATGATTATAACCTGAGAGAGAGTAATCAACCCTAGGATCGTCTAGAACCAATAATCCATTAATTTATAATCGATTAGGTTAGCATTAAAGATACGTAAAATTCCCTCTCTCTCAATTGGTAGTTCCTTGGGCTGATTCTTGAGTGTGCGTTTCAATTGCTAATAATTGATTTAATTGAATTCTTTTTTTAGTTTCGTTACATTTTGAATTTCTGCGATTTATTTTGGCCCTAGATTTTAGGATTAGATTATCCCTCCTCATGGGATCGACACCTTAGGTACTACGAGAATGACCCGTGCACTTGCAGATTATTAAGGTTAATTAATTAAAACTTACACATACCAAAATAACCTGATCAATAGTGTCGAGAGACCACCTAATCTTACAAGCAGCAGCATTAGGACCTGTTTCTTCTTCCTCTTTTTTTCTCTCTCTTGAACTTCCCAAAAGTGGTAAAATGTAGAAGCTCCCCTAGCATTACATCATTAAGTCATATATAGTATTTCCAATCAGGGTAACAATAGGGTCTTTTTCGAGTCTGAAAGGTTTGAAAAATCCCTCAAAAGCTCAATTCGGGACTACTGTCTGCGTATCTATCATGCAGGTCACGATCATGTACCTTAGTGGCATGATCCTAGCTGGGAGTTTTTTCTTCTTTCATGATTATGGCTCCCTGCATTAGCTTTTGTTACGATCGTGGCATATTCCCCACGATTGTGGGTTCTTATTCTTGTTTCTATCGTAATTATGGCATATTTGTCACGATTGTGGCCCTGGGTTATTTCTCAGGTCTTCTTCGACTCTCCTCCAATTTTCCTGAAACACTAACAAACACATCAAGGTACCTCATAAATAAAAAATTGAAGCTCAACATCATGTTCTAACCCACAAAACACTTAAAAAACAAATATTTACTTAGTAACACAATTCCAATCTAAACACGCACTAAACATTCAAATTAATAACTAAACACACACTAAACTACACAAAAAAATACGATGCAATCTATACCTATCATAACCATTAGAAAGTCCTAAGAGGGAGCATTGTATTTGATCTTTTGAAAATTAGGGGAGATTTCCCCAACTACTTTACTGTAAATTTTCCTAAATTTTTCAATAAAAGAGACTAGTTAAGAAGTAAGATCTGAGTTTGTTGTAATAAGAGCACCATCTAATAAAGTTTTAAGGCAAGTAGGATAAGAAATTCAAGTCTAGCAAGAACTTGAAAAGAAGATTATGGAATGGATATAATGAAAAGGCTTGTAAGAAAGAGGAAGAGTAATAGTAATGCAGGGAAACCATTGGTGGAAAAGAATTAGGCGAACAATTCCTTTACCTATTGAAAGGAACTAAAAAGGAGGTGAGAAATTTTCCCACCTCTATAAAAATCATAAATGGGGAAATAGTTGTTTGGAAAAGGAAAAAAAAGAGGAAAAAGTGATAACGAAAAGTGAGTCTAAAGAGAAACGAAAGCATTAAAATTGAGAGATTGAGCAAACTTAACATGTAAGAAAAGATATTGTCTAGGTTCTCAATGAGAAAGTGATTCCTTGACCGTTTATTAATTAGATGTAACCAGGTAATAAAACAACTTCTTGGAATTTCCATGACATACAATTCAAGTCCCAAAAGTGTTGGAAGTGTGAGATAATCGAGTTACCGAGAATTCCAAAAAAAAATATAGCAAGAAGAGAAAGAACAGGGAGCGAGGGAGAAAAGAAAACATTAGAGAGAGAGTAATATTCTTTAATGATTTCACAAATGTAGAACCTTATATTGGCTAATCACTCAAATAGAAGATTCAGCTACGCCTACCCATATGGACCAAATTGGAAAGGAAAAGAAATAGGGGAAAAAACCACACAAAAGCCTCGTCAATATGCCTTAGAAATGCGACATATCATCCCTTCTCCTTTAAATTGGCTCTTGTCCTCGAGAGCTCATAAACTCAGGAAACTTCTTTCTAAATCTCCAACCCATTCCTAGGAGGCATCTTCTAGACTAGCATTGCTCCACTATACCAAGACTCATGTAGTTGTTCTATTGCCCTTTTTTCCAATCATTCTCTCTGAAGCCTTGACAAGAGCCTTAGGAGGATCTAAATCATCAACAAGGAAGTATGGTGTCACTGTTGACTCCTCATTCTTCTTCTTGAGAACTGAGACATGAAACACGCTGTGAATGTGAGCTTCCTCCAACAATCTCAAATGATATGCTACTACGTCAATCCTCTCTGTAACTTAAAATGGGCCTTTTTGTGTGACATATCTTGCTATACTTAGGTAGCTTGAGATATACCCAATCTCCCTTGTTGTGCTCTTGCTAGATTATCCTTGAGTTGTTTCATAACCCTCTCCCTAGCCATTAAACTTATATTTACAAATTCCACCTTAGCTTCACCTAAAAGATAAGGGATGTGGATGGGTAGTAGCTAACTAAAGATTACCTCGTACGGAGTGAATCATATCGATGAATAGCAATTACTGTTGTACCACCACTAAGCTAGAGGAAGTCACTTCATCCAATCTTTTAGCTTCTCCCCCAGTCACACATTAGAGGCAACTCTCTAAACAATGGTTTATAACTTTTGTTTAACCATCAATCTGTAAAGGGTAAGTCATTGTGATCTTTAAGTTAACTCCTTGCAATTTCATCAGCTCCTTCCAGAATTGCTCACAATAATTTTGTCTCTTATCAATAAATATGTCCACTTGGGTCCCATGTAACTTGCATACTTGCTTTATGAAAGCTTCAACCGCTATATTGGTTGAATAAGGGTGACTTTGTTAGGACCCCGCCCTCGTGATTCACGTGTCCGACATCTTAAGTGACATCTGAATACGTGCTCCACAAAGGTGTCGATCCCCCTCCAGGACAAACATCAAAACAACACTCTTCTTCTATTTCAGGATAGATTTATTTGGGAAAAACCCCAATCTTATAGCACCTATCTTACGGTAATAAGCACAAGTGTCATTTGGGATATCAGATTCATACTATCTTAGGACGGTTTGATGGAAGACTTCGAGGTTTACCTTATCCATGAGACCTTATAGACGGATTATATCATCTAAAGGGTCAAAAATGGAGTAGACGATAGTATCAGCCGAATAGTGTACACAAGGAGAAGTTTAGGTCACATAGGCAGAAAGCAGACGGAGCAAAATGATAGATGAAGCAAAAGACAGATGAAGCAGAAAGACAAGCGAAGCAAAATGACAGGCGAAGCAAAAGACAGACGAAGCAAAATGATAGACGAAACAAAAGATAGACGAAGTGGAAAGACAGACAAATGGCAAAGCAGATGATACAGATAGTCAACTTAAGATAAAGCAAAAGTCAACCTAAGATGGTACTGATATTAAGACAAAGCATCTTTACAGATGATACAACTCTTAAGACGAATGATGTCATCACAGACAATACGTCTTTATAGATGATGTATCTCTTAAGACGAAAGACATCACCACAGATGATATGACAAAACGATACATCTTTACAGAAGATACCTCTTTACAAACGATGCATCTCTTAAGACGAATGACATTATCACAGACGATATGACGTCATCGCAGATGATATGTCTTTATAGACAATACCTCTTTATAGATGATGCATCTTTTAAGACGAATGATGTTATCACAGACAATACGTCTTTACAGATAATGGATCTCTTAAGACAATTGAAACCATCATAGACGATATGATGTCATCACAGACGATGCATCTTTTAAAAAAAATGACATCATCATAGATAATATGACGTCATCACAAACGATACCTCTTTACAGACGATGCGTCTCTACAC
>JAOQMP010033766.1:0-11780 GCA_027563575.1 Erythroxylum pedicellare | reverse complement strand
AACAAAGATAAAACCAATCAGATTAATTAGTACATTATGTTGTTGATTTTTTCACCATAATAAGATGGAGTAAATGATAATTTGTAAACATAAAAACTGAAATATCAATTAAATTACAGAGGATTCAATATACTTATCTTATATTTTAATTTTTATTGATCAACTTTCATTTTTCTTTATTAAAAAACATTTCTTTTCATTCAAATACAACAAAAAGTTCGTATATAATATCAATATCGGTACATGAACCTTCAATGTAATAAGGTATAACAAATTTAGTTAGAAGACCTTTATGGATGTATCCAAATTGAATGGCGTGGATATGTTTAGATGAGATGAAACTTGGAAACTTCTTAAACATTGTTGGTCGGTCCAGTAAAAGAATTTTGAAAGGGGCTATTTTGGGACGGAATGCTCCCAATTGAATTTATAAACCCCAAAGAGCGCAAACCATGAGAAATAAGAAACAAGAAATTAAGCACAAAGAGGTTGGAACACCAGCCGGAGGTCGTATGAGAAGCCATCGAGATAAACTTGTTCTATTAATTTGGTCGATCGCTACGTGCATGGCTATGTGATACTTTCAACCCAAACACAAAAACACCCGCTTGACTTTCCTCAATTAGTAGCCCGCTCTTCTTGTTTTTAACTCCGTCTTTCCCTTTAAGGCTAGCTTTTCGATAGCACAGTGGAGATTGAGGTTGGGATTTCCCAACTTTTATCCCAGTCGGAGTTTCCTCAGCTACCAAGACCTAACATGAACACGAATACTGCAGTAAGTTAGATGATTCCAGCCCAACTCTCCTCTCCTAAAGAGAAGGCCCAACTGTCTGGTACACATGTGGAGAGTGAACACAAGGAACTAAAGCAGGAAGTTGCTAAAGGAAAAACTACCTGGAGCAAGGTGGTTGGGACTCCAATAGTCTAAGAAGCTTGAGGTACATCCCTTGTTCAGCTGAAGAGGAGCCAGTCCCTGCTTATGTCAGCGTGCATACTAGGCAACTGGGCCTTCTCTGTACGAGAGGAATGCTGAATTGGACAGAAGGAACTAAAGGAGGAAGTTGATAAAGGAAAAACTACCTGGAGTAAGGTTATCAGGGACTCTAATAGTCTAGGAAGCGTGAGGTACATCCCTTGTTCAACTGAGGAGGAGCCATCGGAGGTCCTACGGTAAGGAGCTAAGAAATGGAGCTCCTTGCTAGTTGACTTTTTTCTAGAGAAGAGGCTACTTTTTCTAGTGGTGCAAAGGTGGTCCTCTAATACTTGGGGAAGTATAGGGATCGATAATACGATGATAAGCGAGGATGACCTTTTTGTCTTCAAGTTCTCAACTGAAGAGAAAGCACAGAAAATAACAGAGGCAGGACCTTGACACATCCAAGGTTATCCTCTTCTGTTAAAAAGATGGCAGCTGGTGGAAAAATGAAAAGTAATATCCTAGAAACAGTTCTTCTGTGGGGTAAATTTCTATAGAGTCCCTTAGAGTATTGTTATGCAGTGGGACCTAGTTACTTGGTTAGGAAATTGGGGGAGCCATTAAGGTTAAATCAAAATACTGCTATGCTCAGAAGGATAAGTTATGGTTGAGTTTGGACAGAGGTGGAGCTAAACAAACAACTTCCTGATTCACTGAGAATAATGGAGCTTCAGGATAATGGTGGTCTATAGGAGGATTTGATCAAAGCTAGTTACATGTGGATGCCTAGAAGCAAGGAGCAAAAAAGTAAGCAGATACCTAAGACCACTGCTAGTGCAAAGGACAAAAATAATGATGGGGTACAAACCTTGAAGAAACAAACTAATGTTGGAATAAAATCATTGAATGCATCTAAGGAAAATGAAGCTTAGAAGGGGCAAGAGACCATACAAGTTTTGGATGATCAAGATATTAACGCAAATAATAACAATGTTGAAGATGTTAAAATATACTTATAAAGGATTAACACTAAAGGGAAAAGGAAGGAGGCTATAATTGTCACTAGCCCAAAGGACTCCAGAAAAACCATAGAGGAAAGCTCCAGAGGACCTGCACCTGCAGATGAAATAGAGGTTGGTACACTTGACCCTAATGTCAATTAGGACAAACTAGGTCTTGATGGGAGTAATAGGAAAAAAACCTGGGTGAAAGCTTAAGAGGAAAAAACTAGGTAAAAAGTAATGATGCATGGTTTAGTGTGAAATGTAAGAGGCTTGAACAGCCTGACTAGCTACTAAAGATATCCTACACCTTAGGAAACAAAAATTTGTTGATTTTATTGAAATCAAAATAAAAGGCGATTATATTACAAGTTGTCTATAGTTCATACACAAGGGTTAGGTTATTTTGTCAAATCATGATTCACACTTTAATGGAAAAATAGTGATACGCTTTGATCCTGTATCTACTAAACTCCTTAACTTGTGGTGCACAACCTAAATTCTACATTGTGAACTTTTACTGATTAAATCTAATGTTTCTATTTCTTTCACTGTGGTTTATGCTCATAATATGGAATTCCAATGAGGGGATCTATGGAGCTACCTTGAGAACCTTAACTCTTCATTAATATGTCAGGGATCATTTCAGATGACTTTAATTGTGTACTAAGAAAAAATGAAGTATCAAGAGGAAGTAAATGGTCCTATGTCAAATGCAGGGAAATACATGAATTTTTAAGGAACAAAAGGTTGAATGATTTGGTGATGGAAGTATTTTTCACATGGAATAAGAGTGGTTCATTTTGAAAAAGTTGGACAGATGCCTGGTGAATGCCAATTGGTTGTAACAATTCCCCTTAAGCTCAGCTAGCTTTGATCAACAAAGAACTTCTGACCATACACTCGTTTATTTTCAGCTAGGAGAGCAATCCTTTAAAAGGAAAACTCCTTTAAGTTTTACAACACTCTCCTTACTCATCTAAAGTTTAGAGATGTTATGCAAAAAGGGAGATGTTGTCACATAAAGGGATACTTTGCATTCAGATGTCAATAGATTTTAAAAATCATAAAGGAGAACCTTAAGAAACTAACAGGTGGACAAGATGACTCCATGATTAAGGAAAAACTTCTAGCTCTAAAAGATCTAATCTTTTGTCAAAAACGAATTATGGAGGAACTAGGGAATGATCTACTAAAAACTAAGGAGGCTATTTTTACTTCTAGATATAACCAAGCTTTGGAACAAATGAATTCACAGATGAGACAAAAAATCTAGGATGATTTGGCTGAAGGAAGGTGAGAGTTGCATTAAATATTACTTCAACGCAATTTAAGCAAAGAAGGATCGGGAACCAGATCTCATTTCTAATAGATGAAAATAAGGGGAAAAGTTAGTGAATAGGAGGATTTAAAAATCATGACATTTGAGCCTTCAAGGTTCAACTTGGATGATAATTACTTTCCTATACCTGGGGAGATAGTAGTGTAGTTGTTGACTTTAGAAGTAAAAAAAAAAAAGGAGGAAAAATTGCATGTGGACAACTGGAATGCAGGAAGAGGGAAAAAAAAAGAAAGAATGTATGAAACGTCTATAAATAGGTCTTCCTAAATTAGTTTTAACTCATTAAAATTTGCCTCTTCTTTAGTTTGATTCCCATAATTTAGAGAGTGTTTCTCCTATTTTTTGAAAGAATCAATATTTTTCCTTTTGAAATTAGAGAGATGATGTAACTCCTAAATTTTTTATAGTGAAGTTTCTTCTTTTTGCCCATGGTTTTTTATCTTAATTTGTTTGGGAATTTTTCACGTAAAATTGTGTGTTGATTTCTTCATTACTATTCATTCAATCTTATTTAGCTGCGAACATGTTCTAATTTGATCAATTTTCACAATAAGTGGTATCAAAGCCTTGGTAGGAAAATTACGACTTTTTGGTGCAATCCGTTCTAATTATAGGTGAAGTTGGTATAGTGGAATAGTAACCAAGAAAGGTGACAACTATAGCTGTTGGGCATTTTTACTATTCATAACTTAGTCACTGTAGCTGATTCGTCAGTGTAGCAATCGAGCACTATTCTTATATATGATACTATTGACATATATGATACTATTCATACATATAATACTATTTACATGAAATAATGGGAGTTAAGTTTTGTTTGTGATAGGAGCATTGGTAGCAAAAATTAAGATTAAGAAGTTCAATATGAGTAATTTCTTATTGTGGAAGTTGAAGATGGAGGCTATATTGAGAAAAGATAATTGCTTAGTAACCATTAGTGAAAGACTGAAAATATTCATAAATGATAATAAATGGAATCAGATGGATGACAATGCTATCGTAAATCTTCATCTGACATTAGCAAATGGGGTGTTGCCAATTATATAGGAGAAGAAGACAACAAAGGAGATCTGGGATCATCTCACTAAGTTGTACGAGGCCAAGTCACTCCATAATAAGATTTTCTTTATGAAAACTATACACTCTTAGGATGTTAGAATCTACTTCAATGATAGAACACATCAACACTTTGAATACTCTATTTTTTCAACTCACATCACTGGGTTATAAAATAGAGTCTCAAGAACGTGTTGAACTTCTACTTCAAAGTCTACCAGATTTGTACAATCAACTCATCATCAATTTAACAAATAATGCCTTTGCATGCCACCTAGTCTTTGATGATTTTGCAGCCGCTATTCTTGAAGAAGAAAATAGACATAAGAACAAGGAAGATAGGTAAGCAATTTCACAATAAGTAGAGGCATCGATAGTTATGAGAGGGAGATCAACGGAACATGGCCAAATTGAGAATTACAAGCATGGTAGGGGAAAGTCAAGAAGTAAGAAGAATTTAAGATGTTACAACTGTGGAAAAAAAGGTCACGTGAAGATTGATTGTCAGAATAAGATAATTCAAATCCTCAAGGAAATGTGGCGAGCACTTCAGATGATGGCAATATCTTGTGTTGTAAGGCAGTGACAACAAATGAAAGAAAAAAAGATTTGTTGGTGTATGGTTGTTCGACTTAAGAGCTACTTTTCACATGACCTCTTAGAGGGAATGATTCTATCATTATGAACCTGTCTTAGGAGGATTTGTGTACAGTTGCAATGGTCATGCCTTAAAGATGATTGGTGTAGGAACCACCAAGCTGAAGTTGTATGATGCTATAATTTGTACTATCCAAGGAGTGCAATATGTGGAGGGACTAAAGAAGAACTTGTTGTCTTGAGGAAAATTGGATAATCTTGGTTGCAAGGTTGAAATTGAAAACAAGATCATGAAAATAAATCGAGGTGTGCTTGTACATATAAAGGGAGAAACTTTGTAGGAGGTAAAAACATCAATTGTTTCACGATTTTCAAGTGCAATGATATGGCATCAGAAACTTAGACATATGTCTGAATAGGAAATGAAGATTCTTGTTAAGGAAAAGCTACTTCCAGGGCTGACAAAGGTATCTATGGATTTCTATGAGCATTGTGTTATAAGCAAGCAACATCAATTGAAGTTCAAAACACCAAATTATCGAACCAAATTAGTATCCAAATTGGTTCACTCTGATTTATAGAAAGCACCAGTTCAATCCATAGGAAGAGTGAAGTACTTTGTGTCCTTCATTTATGATTTTATAGGAAATGTGAGGTGTATCTAATCAAAAGGAAGGCAGATGTGTTTCCAGTCTTCAAAGTTGACAAATTGCAGTTAGAACTTGAATTTATAAAGAAGATTAAGTGTTTGAGGATAGATAATGGAAGATAATACATTTTCATTGAATTTGATCAATTTTTCAAGCAAGAAGACATCAAAAGGTAGTTCACATCGATGTACACTCCTCAGTCGAATGTAGTGGCAGAGTGAATGAACAAAACTCTGTTATAGAGAATTAGAGCTACGTTGGCAATTGCAAGCTTTAAAAAGATTTTTTGGGTAGAAGCAGTCAGTACCACTTATTATGTGGTAAATCTGACCCCATTAATTGTAATTAAATTAAAGAAACCGATGGAGGTGTAGACTGGTAAGTCAGTGGATTATTTAAAGCTCCATATATTTGTAAGTCATATGTATGTGAAGTACAATCCTTAAGAAACTACAAAATTGGATCTAAAATCTAGGAAATGCTTATTTTTGGGGTATACTAATGGAGTGAAAGGGTATCACTAATACGATCCCACTACCTATAAGGTTATCATTAGTAGGAATGTAATATTTATAGATAAGCCATAAAAGAAAGGAGAAGATGATAGCACATCAAAGGAAGATATGCTCAGAAGGAAGGTATTAACTTCAATGAAATATTTTCTCCTTTGCTTTTACTTATTATAGTCCAAGTAGTCTTGACAATTTGTGTTACGTTTGACTTACAACTAGAACATTTAGATGTAAAGATGACTTTTCTTTATGGAGATCTCGTAGAAGATATTTATAAGATCCAACTAGGAGGTTTTAAAGAAGTAGGAAAGGAGAACTTGGTTTGCAAGTTGAACAAATCTCTGTACAGTCTAAAGCAGGCGTCGAGATGCTGGAACAAGAGACCTCATTATGAGTCTTAGATACAACATACTAAATGCAAACCCTTGTTTATATTTCAAAAGGTTTGGTGAAAATGACTTCACTATCTTGTTTCTATATGTAGACAACATATTGGTTATAAGCCCCAACAAAGATCATATTATAGAATTGAAGGCTCAGTTGGCTAGGGAATTTGAAATGAAGGACTTGGGACTAGCAAAAAAGATTCTAGGGATGCAAATTCACTGAGATGGGAGTAATACGAAGATTTGGCTTTTTAAGAAGAATTATCTAAAGAAGATCTTGTGGTGCTTCAACATGTAAGATTGTCAGCCAATTTCTACCCCATTTCCTGTTAATCAAGTTATCCTCCAATTTGAGCCCTAGCAGTGATGATGAGAGGATGGAGATGACTCGAGTGCCGTATGCATCAGCTGTGGGAAGCTTAATGTTTGCTATGATTTTTCCAAGACTAAACATTGCATATGTAGTGGGAGTACTTAGTCAGTATATGAAGAATCCTGGTAAAGAGCATTGTAATGCTAAAAAAGGATCCTTAGATACATTAGAGGGACCACATATGTTATAATGTATTATGAGGGATCAAACTTTATTATTAGTGGATATGTTGATTATGATTATATAGGTGATCTTGATGGCAACATATCCACCACAAGTTATGTGTTTACATTAGTTGGCAGGGCTATAAGTTGTATCTCAAAACTACATTCAGTTATGGCTATATCAACAACAAAAGCAGAATATGTAGCATCTACATATTTGGTTGAACATGTTATTTAAGGAGCTCGGGCATAAGCATGAGAAGATTTGCTCTATTTTGTGACAGTCAAAGCGCCCTACACCTTATAAGGAATCAATTTTTTCATTCAAAAATAAAGAACATATGAGTTCAATATCACTTTATTTGTGAGAAAATGGAAGAAGGAACTGTGGAAATGTGAAAGATTCATACTAAATACAACCTCATAGATTTTATGATGAAAGCGGTCAACACTGACAAATTTATTTGGTGTCAATCCTCTTATGGCCTGATGGAGACAAGAGCAACATGGAAATTACAAGGAAGAAAGAATGTTGTGAAGATCTAACTAATTTTCAATTAAATCTTCAAGTGGGAGATTGATGTTGCCGACTTTAGAGGTTAAAAAAAGAAGGACAAAATTTTTTCACATATAGGAAGAAGAAAAAAATAAATAAAGAAAGCCAGCTATAGACAATAACCACAGCTGGCTACGAGTATGAAAGGCCTATAAATAGGACTTACCATATTAGTTTTAACTCATCAAAATTTACACTTCTTTAGTTCAATCCCTATAATTTAGAGAGTGTTTCTCCTATTTCTTAAGAAAGTTAGTATTTATCTTTGTAAGATTAGAGAGAAGTTGTAACTCCTAAATTTTTCATAGTGAAGTTTCTTCTTTTTGCCCGTAGTTTTTTACCCTAATTTGTTTGGGGGTTTTCTACGTAAAATTTTATGCCAATTTCTTCATTACCATTCATTCAATCCTATTCAGTTGCAAACCTATTCTAATCTAGTTAATTTTCACAGCAAGTAGAAATAATTAATACCATTCTTACATAAGTGAATAAGGAATTAATTTGTTAAGTGACTGCAGAGGAGATCAAAACAACAATATTATCCATTAACCTGGAGAAAGCATCAAGCCTTGGTGAATAATACAAGGGCTTCTTTTGGAAAACATAGGATTAATTAGGAGACCACATAGTAAAGGAAATGTAGGAATTTTTCCATAGTAGTAGACTATTAAAGGAATGGAATGAAAAATTTGTAAGCTTGATTCTAAAATTTAACGTGTAAACCATTAACGTTTAATCTTTTCTTTTTGTTAAGTGGCCTGAGTGATTTAATCGATATGGGATCGTAAAAGATAAGAATGATTGTTGAAGGAGTTAAAGAGAAAATAAAGACATTATCTCTAGTTAAATAACTACTTTGTGTATATATATAATGCACGTTTTCAATGAAGACATACAATACAGAAACACAGTAGCCTAAACTATAATTTTAAGTGATTGGGAATTTTTATTGGAGTTTTAAGGCTTCAAGAGATTCTTCGTTGTTGTAGTTCTTCTCAAACATTACTTCGACAACATGGCTGGGGGTATTATTATTATATTAAATGAATCATGTTGGAATATTACACTATCTTTGATAAACTTTTTCACATTGGGTTATTGGGCCACATCTTGAGCATATATTATTCAGTATGATGTTATATGTTCGTTTTAATGACTGCAAATGATTTTTAAAAAAAAAAAGCAAAAGTCATGTTTTATTGTGCTTTTTTTTTTCATGAACATAGTGTGTATGTTTTATCCATATTGAAAGTTTTTGAATGGACATATTGAAAATATTTTAGTGGATGTACATGTCATTTAATGAGAAGAAAGAGCAAGAAAAAAAATGGATTGTTGTGCGTTTTTCGTTTTGGCATGAACAAGGATATATGCATGTGTTTTTATATATATTGGAATTTTTTATGGATGTACATATAGTTTATATGTATAAATTACAAAGATAAGATTTTCTACACATTGATTTCACGGTGTTGTTTCAATTTTGTTCCACTTTCTTCTTTGATTTGATGTCCTTGAGAAACTGTGTGCGATTAAGAATAGCCAAAACATCTTAATCCTTTGAAAAATTTGACATCAAATAAAGGGTTATTCCATATGTATCTTATTATGCAGTTATTCCTACTTATATTTCTAGTAACTCAATTCCAATTTTAACTGGTAAGAACTTTTTTGATTTGAAAGGCAGAGTTCCTCGTACCTTAGGGTACATGGATATTGATTTAGTGCTCTGTGAGAAAGCTCCTCCTGTTCCTACAGAGGAAAGTACATCAATTGTGAAAGCTATTTATGAAAAATGGGAGAGATCAAACCGTTTGTGTTTGGCACTCATTAAGACTCATTTAAGCAAAAGTATTATAGGCTTTATCCCTCAATGCACTAAAGTTAAGGACTTCATGTCAGTCATTGAGGAGCAGTTTGTGACCTCTGATAAGGCCATGGCAAGTACCCTAATATAGAAACTCTTAGGCATGAAATTTGACAATTAAAAAAGTGTTTGTTAGCATATTATACTAATGAGAGGCATTGATGAACAATTGAAATCTATGAAGGTTGAAATATCTCAATCATTTCTGGTGCATTTTATTTTTACTTCTTTTCCAATGGCATATGATCCTTTCAAAATTTCTTATAACACACATAAGGATAAATAGTTTGTTAATGAGCTTTTGACCATGTGTGTTTAAGAGGAAGAAAGGTTGAAGCATGAGAAGTTTGAAAGCTCAAACTTGAATACTTATGATAAAGGAAATGCCAAAACTAGCATAAGTTATGCTTTGTCCAAGAAAAAGGGAAAATAACCTATGAAGGCACAAGGAAAACTGAACAATTGGTTCTTTGGCTAAAAGCAAGGGCATATAAAGAAAAATTGCTTAAAGTACCAAAAATGGCTTTAAGAGAAAGGTAAGCTCTTCATTTTTGTTTGTTATGAATCTTGTTTTGTGCAAGTACCAAATAACACTTGGTGGATTGATTCTAGCTCTTCAATTCATATTGCTAATAACATGTAGAGCTTCTTAATTTAAGGAAGTTGAAGGGTAATGAACATGGCATCTATTCAGGAAATGGGATGCGTTCAGTAGTAGAGGCTACTGGGACTTATAGACTTGTTTTGAAATCTTATTTTGTTTTATATTTGGAAAACACTTGTATGTTGCTTTTTTTTCTAGAAATTTAATTTTGATTTCCAAATTAGTCACTTTGGGCTATGGATTTTATTTTTATGACTATATTTTTAGTTTATTAAAGAATAAATTGAGTGTTGGTTATGGAAATCTTGTTAAAAATCTATATAAAATGGTTTTGGATTCTACTTTTGAGAATAGCCTCTTAACTATGCATGTTGAGAATGTTGGTACTAAACGAATGACTATTAATGAACATTCTTCTAGATTGTGGCATAAAAGATTAGGTCACATCTCTATTGAGAGAATTAAAAGATTGGTGAATGATGGGGTTGTACACACCCTTAATTTTACTAATTTTGGTACTTGTGTGGATTGCATTAAAGGAAAACAACCTAAAAATGCCCATAAAGGTTTTAGAAGAAGTTCTCAAATTTTAGAAATCATACACATTGACATTTGTAGACCATTTTCCACTCCTTGTCTGAATGATTAGAGATATTTTATCTCATTCATTGATGAATTTTCTAGATATATGTATCTCTCCATATTAAATGAAAAGGCTGAAGCATTTGAAGCTTTCAAGTCTTATAAAGTTGAAGTAGAGAAACAATCAGAAAGGAAAATAAAGATTATATGATCAGATAAGGGAGGTGAATATTATGGTCAATATACTAAATAAGAACAAATGCCTGGTCCATTTGCGAAATTCCTAAAACAAGAAGGAATTGTGGCACAGTACATAATGCCAGGCACACCACAACAAAATTGTGTAACTGAAAGGAGGAATCAAACACTAATGGATATGGTAAGAGGTATGATTAGTAATTATAATCCACCATTATCCTTTTGGAGTGAGGCTGTAAAAACGACAATATATATCTTAAACAGGGTTCCAACAAAGGTTGTTCCTAAAACTCCTTTTTAGTTATGGAAAGCTTAGGAACCAAGTTTAGCACACATACATGTCTAGGGTTATCCAATTGAGGTACGAGTTTACATTCCTCAAATTAAGAAATTGATTTCAAGAACCCAAAGTGGCTTCTTTATTGGCTATGCAACTAACTCAAAAGCATAAAGGTTTTATTATCCTTCATACACTCCTAAGATTGTCGAAGCTAGAAATGTCAAATTCCTTAAGGAGTTGGATATTAGTGGGAGTGAAATTTCTTGTAATATACAACTCGAGGAAAAGGAGGAAACTGATTCATCAGTGAAAGAAAATGAGTTGATTGTTTTTTAAACTCCTTCGGACACTATAGAAGAACAACCAATTCATGTAGAGCCACCCATGAAAGACAAACTCATGAAGAACCTGTTGTTCAAAACTTAGAGGAATCTTTTGAACTTAGGAGATCTTTAAGGCTTAAAAGACCAATAATTTCTAGTGATTATGTTGTATAATTACAAGAGTCTGATTTTGACATTGGACTTAAGGATGATCTTAATTTGTTTTCATAAGCTATGAATGGAGAAAATTTCCAATTTATGGTATAATGCCATGAAAGAAGAGTTGGAATCAATGGCTAAAATCAAACATGGGACCTCATTGAGTTACCAAAAGGGGCCTCATTAATGGGTTTTTAAAACCAAATGAGACTCC
>JAOQMP010033755.1:0-11780 GCA_027563575.1 Erythroxylum pedicellare | reverse complement strand
ATAACCAAAGGTTCACAAATAGTTCAACAACAAACCTTAAAAATTGTTTTAGCCAATCATAATATCCATAACATCCCCAATAATCAAATAATTTATAATAAACATGCTAGAAGAGAAAGAAATTGAAATAAGACTAGACAGGCAGCTTCTCCTCTTCTTTGTCCAATTTGGAAAATATGGATGACAGGGCACTCTTTGCCCAATCATAAATGAAACCTTGAATCTCCCCTATCTCTAGGCTTTCAATCTGTCTATTAGCTTCAGGAAGCAAATTCCACGACCTTCTCTAGCGACTCTCGAGATTTTATGTCTTATAAAGTCATGAAAATTGAAAAAATAAATGAAACTTGCGTGTCTCTTTGTCTTCTAGTTCCTACAATTGTGGTAATTATACTTGTGCTTCCTATGATCGTGGGTTAACTTAACAAAAAGTTTCTCCATAGATTTCCCACTATTGTGGAAAACATGCCCTTTTCCACGATCGTGGGTTCTTGTTTTTCAGTAGCTCCACTTCTCTTCTCTTCTCTTGGTCCCTAACTCAATTACATAGGTGTCCACTCTCCATTCCTACACCAAAATGATCAATTCCTACCCTAAACCAATATTAAACACAAAAGACCAACCATGAAAATCAAACTAAACAAAAACACACAAAACAAGTCCTAAAACATAATAATACTAACTATCATGTAAGAAACACATAACAAATACTTAGAAAAACACATACTAATGCATAACTATCAACTTTCTCACACTTAAATCCTTGTTTGTCCTCAAAGCAAAATCAAACATAACCAATCAATTCTATCACTTCATTTTCATAGAGATTAAAACATGCAATCCCTCAAAGTTTAGCCAACTCAAGTATCAAGCTATTACATATATCATGACTACTTTTTATTAGTGTACATAAGCCAACTCAATTTATGGCACCATCACTCAAAGATAAGTGTAAACATATAATGAATCTTCCTCGCAGTTTCACTCATTTCTCTCAATTGTTTGATGGTTAGTGTTTCCCTTAAGCTCCCAATAAGAAACTACACTACCATAGGCTTGCTAATATACCAATTTTCCTCTACAATGATTACACACATAAATAGATCAAAAGGGCATGTTTCAGGTTATAATATGGTAAGGGTTAAGGTGGGTCAAAAGAGATAAAGGGTTTAACACAAGCATGCATAAAGTAATAAGTGAACAAAGGAATACAAAACATATTCTAGGATATACAAATTTAAATATACTACTACTTTACACTTATTGATGCTACCAAAATGTTCTTCCTTTTTCTTTTTCACTTTTCTTTTCTTTTCTTTTCTTTTTCTTATTTTTCTCTTTTTAATTTTTATATAATTAAAGAGACAACAAACAAAATAGCAACTAGATATAATGTGATCGAAGAGCAGAAGTATAGCTCAACTCATCTCGAAAAGGAAAATTTTGTACCAAATATCCAAATTAATTCATCACTTAATACTTTATTAAGCTTATGAATGGGAAGGCTAATGAGGTTTCAGGTTTTGAAATTTGAGGTATTTTCAAGAAACAAAAGGGTTAAGGCTTAACGGGGCTAACAAGGGATAATAACAAGGGTAGGTCATTTAAGCTAAGGATTAACACAAAAAGGCTTTAATCATTTCTATCTAGCATGCATCCAGTAGATTTAAATCGATTCAAAGCAAGTTTTGAAAGTAATTACCTAAGGAAGCATCACACAAACAAGGAAATGGAATGACTATAGAATGAAGTCATAAAGGCTCAATTCCTTACATTGGCTCAAACGAAAATCCATTATGCTTTTATACATTACCTCATTGCTCAAGTGTCAAATTTTGAGTAAGCTTATGCAACCAACTACTTTAATCATTCAACATGGTTCACTTTCTACTTAACTAATCTAATCTAAGTTCATGCATTCAATCTCATTCCAATTAGCATGATAGAATCTTATGGCAACACAAATTAAAATGATTCAAGTGTGGTTCCATTGCTTACACAAAACAACACAACAAAAATAACCTAATATGCCTAAAACATGCATCCCAAATAACAAAATGCAAACAATGCAAACACAAATGTAGCAAATGCAAAGATGACCGTCCCACACTTGAACAACACATTGTCCTCAATGTGGAATGGAAAACACCCAAAACCAATAAACAATACAATGGAATACAAAACACAAAAGAAATAAACAACACAAGATATTAAGGGTAAGAAGGGCTCATATTGGTGGAGGCGATGGAGGTGGCTCATCCTTCCTTGATGCCATTACAAAAAAAAACCTCTTTCCTCTCTTCCTTTTGTCCTCTAATAAGCTATGATGCACAATGAACCTTCAAGCAGTCATCAAGTCACCTAAGCATCAAAATATCAAAAGGGGAAACAAGGTAAAATAAAACAAACAAAAAAAAACACAAAACTAATCAAAACAAAACTACACTAAACACAAAGACAAGCAAATGAAAGAAAAACATGCTAAGTTAAGGTCATTAGCTTGACCATTCCACATGCAATCATGAGAGAGTGAGGGAAAGGAAAGAGATGAATTCCCTTTCTTATGAGTATGTCCCTTTAAAGTATAACTTGCACCTATGCCCATTAACCTTGAATGTTTCACTTTACAATTTTGTAACTCCAAAGCTACATAGGGAAACAATTGAATCACCTTGAAAGGTCCACTTCATCATGACTTGAGCTTTCTAGGAAATAATCGAAGTCATGAATTGAACAAAAGCACCAAGATCGAAGTCATGAATTGAACAAAAGCACCAAATCCCTACTCTTGAACTCCTTAATGTGAGTATCATGCCACTTCTTTGCCCGTTCCTTGTACAACTTGGCATTTGTATAAGCAACAAACCTCAACCCTTCCAATTCATCAAGTTGTAACCATCACTTCTCACCTGCTAGCTTCCAATCCATGTTCAACTTCCTAACGGCCCAATAGGTTCGATACTCTAACTCCAATTATAAATGTCAAGCCTTGTCATATACAAGTCGATATGGTGTGGTACCTATGGGTGTTTTAAAAGTTGTCATGTAAGCCCATAAGGTGTAATCTAGCTTCAAAGCCCAATCCTTTCTTGAAGTGCTTACTACCTTCTCCAAAATTTTCTTCAACTCTCGGTTCACCACCTCCACTTGACCACTAGTTTGGGGATGGTAAGCAGTCGCCACTCTATAATGAACATTGTATCTTTTCAAAAAAGCCTCAAATGGATTGTTACAAAAATGGCTCCCTCCTTCACTTCCAATCACTCTGGGCACCTTAAATCTCGTAAAGATCTTATTGATGAACTTTTAAGACACCTTATTGTCATTAATTGGAGTAGCTACAACCTCAACCCACCTAGAAACATAATCAAGTCCAACTAATATGTAAGTGTTACCTAAAGAGGATGGAAATGGTCCCATAAAGTCTAACCCCACATATCGAATATCTCTACCTCCATGATGTTTGAAATTAGCATCTCATCCTTCTTCAATATGTTACCCACTCTTTAACACCTATCACACTTTAGCACAAAATCTCGAGCATCCTTGAGCAAGGTCGGCTAATATAATCCATACTCTAAGATCTAAGTTGTAGTCTTTTTAACTCCATAATGCCCTGCATAAAGTGAACTATGACATTGCATCAAAATTTTAGGCATTTCATCTTCAGGAATATGCATGCAAATCACACTGTCAGTACATATCTTATAAAGTACAGGTCCATCCCAAATATAACAAGAATATTGAAACATAGACCTCTTCCTTTGTTAATAAGAAAGATCGGAAGGAAGAATACTACCTGAGAGGTAGTTTGTAATATCTACAAATTAAGGACGAAAAGGATTATCTGCTATCATTAAAGCCTCATCAGAAAAGCTCTCCTCGATTTCCTCTTGTTCTTTATGGTGCCCTTATTCAATTCTCGAGAAGTGGTTAGCTATAACATTTTTTGCTCCCTTCTTGTCTTTATCTCAATGTCGAATTCTTAGAGCAAAAATACCCACCGGATAAGCCTAGCTTTGGCATCCTTCTTCGTAAAAAGATATCACAATGCTGCATGATCGGTAAAAACAATGACATGTGAGCCTAAAAGATAAGAATGAAATTTCTCACATGCAAATACCACGACAAGTAACTCCTTTTCTGTAGTTGTGTAATTTAGTTGTGCTCCTGTCAAGGTCTTACATGCATAATAGATGGTGTGCAACCTCTTTTCCTTTCTGCTGACCAAGGACATAACCAATGGCATGATCGCTTGCATCATACATAATCTCGAAAAGAAAAGAACAATCTAGCGACATCAAAATGGGTGCTAATATAAGTGTCTTCTTCAACCTGTTAAAAGCATCTAAACAAGCATCATCAAAAACAAAAGGCACATATTTAACTAAGAAATGAATTAAGGTTCTAGGGATAAGAGAAAAATCCTTGTGAATTGTCTATATAACCCTGTATGACCAAGGAAGGCTCAAATGCCCTTAATGTTGGTGGGAGGTGGTAACTTTTCAATCACTTCAGTCTTAGCTCGATCCACCTCAATCCCCTTGCACGAGATCTTATGGCCCAATACAATTCCCTCTTGGATATAAGTGTCTTCTTCAACCTATTAAAAGCGTCCAAACAAGCATCATCAAAAACAAAGGCCACATCTTTAACTAAGAAATGAATTAAAGTTCTAGGGATAAGAGAAAAATCCTTGTGAACTGTCTATATAACCCTGCATGAACAAGGAAGGCTTAAATGCCCTTAATGTTGGTGGGAGGTGGTAACTTTTCAATTACTTCGATCTTAGCTCAATCTACCTAAATCCCCTTGCATGAAATCTTATGGCCCAATACAATTCCCTCTTGGATATAAGTGTCTTCTTCATCCTGTTAAAAGTGTCCAAACAAGCATCATCAAAAACAATAGGCATATCTTTAACTAAGAAATGAATTAAGGTTCTAGGGATAAGAGAACAATCCTTGTGAACTGTCTATATAACCCTACATGTCCAAGGAAGGCTCAAATGCCCTTAATGTTTGTGGGAGTGGTAACTTTTCAATTACTTCAATTTTAGCTTGATCCACCTCAATCCCCTTGCATGAGATCTTATGGCCCAATACAATTCCCTCTTGGATATAAGTGTCTTCTTCAACCTGTTAAAAGCGTCCAAACAAGCATCATCAAAAACAAAAGGCACATCTTTAACTAAGAAATGAATTAAGGTTCTAGGGATAAGAGAAAAATCCTTGTGAACTGTCTATTTAACCCTACATGACCAAGGAAGGCTCAAATGCCCTTAATGTTGGTGGGAGGTGGTAACTTTTCAATTACTTTGGTCTTAGCTTGATCTACCTCAATCCCCTTCCATGAGATCTTATGGCCTAATACAATTCCCTCTTGGATATGAAATGTCACTTTTCTTAGTTTAAGACTAGATGAGACTCCTCACATCTTTGAAGCACTATGTCTAAATTAAACAAATAATGATCAAAAGAATCTCCAAGACAGAGAAGTCATCCATAAATGCCTCCATAAAGTTATCATTCATGTCCACAAATATGGCCATCATGAACGTTTGGAATGTGGCAGGTGCATTGCATAAACTAAATAACATCCTCCGATAAGCAAAATTCCTATAAGGATAAGTGAAAGTGGTCTTCTCCTGATCCTGTGGATATATAACCACCTGATTGTACCCTGAGTATCCATCAAGAAAATAGTAAAATACATGGCCAGCCACCCTCTCTATAATTTGGTCCACAAAAGGTAAATGGAAGTGATCTTTCTTGGTAGCCAAATTGAGCTTCTGGTAATCAATACGTACTCTCCAACCTATGATGGTCTTAGTAGAAAATTTTTCACCTTTTTCATTTTCCATCATTGTTTTGCCTCCCATGTTAGGCATAAATTGTACCGGACTCACCCACTCAATATCTGAAATGAGATAAATTATCCCTACATCTAACAGCTTTACAACTTCCTTCTTCACACCCTCTTGCATGTTTGGATTTAACCTTCTCTGTCGCTCTCTCATAGTTTTACACCCTTCTTCTAGGTTAATCCTATGCATCACCACATTGTGGCTAATGCCCCTAATATTAGAAATTTGCCACCCCATAGCTCTCATCCTCTTCCTAATGGTCTCCACCACTTTCTCTTCTTGTTTAAAATCTAATGATGGGTAGGGTATGGTTCTTACCTAAAAAGGTGTATCTCAAATGGGAAGGTAAAGGTTTAAGCTCTACAGTGAGGGGCTTAATGAAAGAAGGTGGTGTAATTGTATATGTTCTCTCCAACTTCTCTAACTCAACTTCCTCACATAAATCCTCTTCTCTCACACTCTCATCCTTATGTACTTCAGTAACTTCATTAACTTCCTCTTCAACCTCCTTCACAAATTCATCCACAACATCAATCTTCATACATACTTTATCATCCATCAATTTCTTCAAAGATTTAGACATGTTAAATTCAACCTAGTCATCATCAATCCTTAAAACAAGTTTTCCCTTATGCACATTAACTAATTCCCTACTAGTATTTATAAAGGGCCTACCAAAATCAATGGACAATTTTTATTAGCTTCAACATCCAATACCACAAAAACAATAGGAATAACAAATTTATCTACTTTTACCAACATATCGTTTATAACTCCATATGGCCTCTTGATCTGGAAGTTGAATCAGCATGGATGTTGGCTTGACCTCTCTTAATCCTAATTCTTGAAAACAAATAAAGGCATCAAGTTAATGCTTACACCTAAATCACATAAGCATTTAGAAAATTCAAAGTCACTAACAACACATGGAATCATAAAACTCCCTAGATCTTGTAGTTTCGAAGGCATCGTGCTTGAGATAATTGAACTACAATTCTCCATCAAAGTGATCGTCTGATTATCCTCCTAAGTACATTTGTGTGTCAGTACATCCTTCAGAAACTTTGCATAATTAAGCATACACTCCTGAGCATACAACAATGACAAGTTAACTTGAAGCCTCTTAAGTTTCTCAAGAAACTTAGAAAACTAGTGTCCACCTAATGTTGTCTCACCCTTTGTGGATGTGGAAGTTTAGGCTTGTATGGTGCTGGTGGCACATACGACCTCTCTTCTTCTTTCTCTTCTTGAATCTCATTGCCTTTTCCCTTTTCTTTGCTATCCTTTTTTCACACCTATTTCCTCCATCTGCCTACCACTTCGAAGTGTGATAGCCTTCAATTGTTCCCTTAGGTTGGCCTCGGTATTGTTTAGTAAGCTACTTGCACTTTTATAAGACATAACATTAGCAATTTGACTTACTTGTACCTCCAAGTTATGGATGGATGAGGCATGGTTCTTCACTATTTGATCAAACTTTACCTTTATCCTCTTTTGACTTTCCTTCTAGTTCGAAAACATTCTCTTTTATTTCTCTTCTTGATTTTCCATTCTGGACCCCAAAACATCCATTAACTTGTCCATTTTGTTCTCCAAGGATCCAAGTCGGTCTTGCTGAAATCCTAGAGGACCTTGCAGTCTTGCTTGGCCACTTGCATTATTAATACTCTAAGAAAAATTTAGGTGGTTTTTTCGCCCCAAATTATAAGTATTCTAGTACGGATTGTTACATTGTTATGGACGGCCCAAGTAACTTAGCTGCTCAGTGCTACTAGTTCCCAACAAAAAGCATTCTACTGTGTAATGGTTTTCTTGCCTGCATAACTCACACTGTGATTGCATAGCTTTAGCTGTAGATGAAGATGCTCCTTATATGTTGCTCAACTGCTTGGCAAGGGCTATGAACTATGCCTAAAAAGTGGTAACAAAGTCAACTGGGATCATACCTGTTTGGTCCTTCTACCATTGTCTACTCCTCTCGCTTGACCACATACAACTATTGCTCACCAACTTTTCCAAAAGGTCATGCACTGCATCGATAGTTTTCCTCATTAAAGATCCTCCTACAGTTGCATCTATGGTCCTCATGTGCTCTGATTTACACCATTGTAGAATGTTTGTATGAGGAATTCCCTCGAAAGGTTATGGTAAGGACAATTTCTCTGTAGTTCTTTAAACTTCACATAAGCTTCATATAAAGACTGCCCATCGCTTTGTTGAAAATTTGTGATTTCCTTAATGATCCTTGTTGTCTTAGTCAATGGAAAGTATTTGGCGAGAAATGCTTGGCCTAGTTATTCCCAAGTAGTAATCTACCCTAACCTGAGTGAATTGTACCACACCTTCGCCTGATCTCTCAAAGTGAAAGAAAATAGTCGCAACTTCACGGCATCGTCAAACATCCCATTAAACAAGAAAGTGTCGCATATCTCCAAAAAATTGGCGAGATGGACGTTTGGATCTTCATTGGACAACCCATAAAACTACACACTACTTTGAAGAATATTAAGGAGTGCCGATTTGATCTCAAAATTGTTAGATTGAATTGCTGGCTTTGCAACTCCTTGAGGATTGAATCCTGGTCTTATAAAGTCCATCAATGTCCTTTTGACCCATCTTTGTTCTCCTTCTTCTACCATATTTCTTTGTATAATTTCTTGGTGTTTCACTCTTCTCAACTGTCATTCATGCCTTGTGATATCTATTAACTCTTTGTCATGAAATTCAGTATTCCTTCACGCGTTCCTTATGTTTATACACCTACAAAGACACAAGGAAAAGTATCAAAATCTCTTAAATTAAAGTAACCCAAACTAAACAAGATGCTAAACAATCAATCCCCGACAATAGTGCCAAAAACTTGTTGAATGCAAAACGCACTATTAGTCTTATGCTCAAAACCACAAGTATATGGGTAATACTTGTAGTAGAAAGTAGATATTGATCCCACAAAGATTGTGCTTAGGCACCACTTAATTCAGGTTGTCCTTTGTTTAAGAAATTGTTTCAATCGAATTTAAAATGATAGGTAAAATAAAGACAAACTAAAAGTAGCAAGGAATAACGCAATCCAAACCAAAATCATAAATTAATACTTGGAGAAAATGAAAATTAAATATTATGACTTGTCATTATCTCTATTTGCTCCCCTCTGATTAATTGATTCAATTTATGCTTAGCCCAAGATTTTGTAAAATTCTAGCTACCCTCTCTTAAGGTGTAACTAAATGTCACTAGTTAAATGAATTTGAATTTTGGGGCCTCTCGATGTGTAAAGCCTTTCCTAAAAATTCAACTAGATATAAAGCTATCCTATATGCAATGTATTGATCTATTAAAATCTCTTCCTAATAAATTAATAACTTGTTATTTATAGGTCTATTAATCATCAACTCTCATTGTACAATTAACACAGATTACCAAGCTCACTCTCTTGATGCAAGGTTTAAGCACAATAAATAACACAGATATATATATCATTAAATCAATGATCAAAGGTTCACAAATAGTTTAACAACAAACCCTAAAAATTGTTTTAGCCAATCATAATATCCATAACATCCCCAACAATCAAATAATCCATGATAAACATGCTAAAAGAGAAATAAATTGAAATAGCAGCTTCTCCTCTTCTTTGCCCAATCTAGAAAATCTAGATAACGGGGTGCTCTTTGCTTAATCGGGAATGAAATCTTGAATCTCCCCTATCTCTAGGCTTTTAATATATCTTTTAACTCTAAGAAGCAAGTTCCATGACCCTCTCTGGCAACTCTCAAGATTCTATGTCTTATAAAGTCATGAAAACCTAAAAATCCACTTGAAATTCGCGCGTCTCTTCAGCTTCCAATTCGCATGATCATGAGAATTATACTTGTGATGCCCACAATCATCGGTTAACTTAACAGAAACTTTCTCCATTGATTTCCCACAATTATGGAAAACATGCCCTTTTCTACAATCGTAGGTTCTTGTTTTTCAGCAGCTCCACTTCTCTTCTCTTCTCTTGGGAATTATACTTATGCTTCCCATGATCGTGGGTTAACTTAACAGAAACTTTCTCCAAAGATTTCCCACAATCTTGGAAAACATTCCCTTTTCCATGATCGTGGGCTCTTGTTTTTCAGTAGCTCCACTTCTCTTCTCTTCTCTTAGTCCCTAGCTTAATCACAAACGTGTCCACCCTCCATTCCGACACCAAATGATCGATTCCAACCCTAAACCAATATCAAACACAAAAGAACAACCATGAAGATCAAACTAAACAAAAACAGACAAAACAAGTCTTAAAACATAATAATACTAACCTATCATGCAAGAAACATATACCAAATACTTAGAAAAACACATACTAATGCACAACTATCACTGAGCGTTATCATTGTGAACCAAATTTTTGATACCAAATTAAATTAAGAAAAATAGAAGAAATGTTAACTAATAGCTAAACTCATAAATTGTGAGAAATATGATTGACATTGGACTATTGGAATATCAACTTTCAGGATTGAATTTTAGCTTGGAATGTTGAAATTTCATATTAAATATAGGTGGGTTTTTTTAGGATTTGATTGTTCAAAATTTAAGAAAGGATTTCAAGGTTTAATACGGATTCAATGTAAGGTTGACATAGTTAGAATTAAGGGTTTTGGTTACTAAAATTTTAAGGTTAAAATTGTTAGATTTTAGTGAATAACACAAATAAGGGATGGTAGGAAACTAGGAATCACTCCTAGGGTCTATGAATCACTCCTAGAAGAAATCATCACACCTTCTAGTTAAAAAATTAATTTTGTAGAAAAAATACAAGATATGTTCTTATTAAAGGGCTAAGTACACATTTATAGAAAATTCTTAGAACCCCTATTCTAGTA
Source organism: Erythroxylum pedicellare (assembly GCA_027563575.1). Classification (NCBI taxonomy): domain Eukaryota; kingdom Viridiplantae; phylum Streptophyta; class Magnoliopsida; order Malpighiales; family Erythroxylaceae; genus Erythroxylum; species Erythroxylum pedicellare. The sequence continues at coordinate 1,043 of JAOQMP010033755.1, read as the reverse complement.
GGAAAAATTTTCTATCAACTTTAATTCCTAGTCTAATATAATTTCTCTAAGTTTAAGTCTTAAACAACTAAGATAACATATCTAAGACTAAAATAACATAGTTATCTTACTGCTACTTCATAACCAACTAGAAATCCTAGCATAATCTATTATCTTTCTTATCAACTCAATTCTTATTCTTCATCCCACCAAATTGAGGCTTATGGTTGACTGATTTTTTCTCTTTTATTTCTTTTATAAACTTTATGCTCTTTGCAATCAAATAGTGATCTTGGTGTCTTATGTACAGGTTCTTGGAAAAAAAAACTTTGGCTATAATCCATAACTAGGATTTCATGAAACCGTATAAGCAAATACACAAGTTAAAATCAAAGTTAGAGAAACTTAAAAAACAAAAGAAAACATCTTAGTTTGGAAAGTCACCATGGAAGCCAAGGTACAAAAGATTTGCTTAGGTTAGGCTAGTAACCAATCAAGCACTCTTGGTGTCACAAAAACTCCTGTATTCTAAAAAAATAGGATTTATGATGTATTTTTCATTGCTATACAACAATTTAACTTGTTCTAATAAAAATTTCTTACATATCTAAAGATGAAGCTTGACTTTGGCTCTTATTGCCAATAAGATAGATCATCTTTATAGGCATTCTCGCAAATAAGTTGGCAAAACATCTATCTCAAATGTTGTCATTAGGGAAGGTTCATCCTCAAACTTATAGTCAAGATATTACCGACCCCTCAACCCCATTCAATCACCATTTGATAAACCAATACAACTACCAACCCACCTAAATACAGGTAGCACTAGCATAACCACCTATGCTGAACCATTCAAATACAACAACAACCTAGTAAAAGTCCTATTAATATGAGAGATCTAAGTAAGTCCTGTAATATGCAGTCTTACCTCTAACTAGCAAAGAGGTTATTTTTGATAAACCTACATGACGAAAAATATATACACACACACAAATGCATATTATTATTATTATTATTATTATTATTATTATTATTATTATTATTATTATTATTATTATTATTAT
>JAOQMP010033715.1:14409-26953 GCA_027563575.1 Erythroxylum pedicellare | reverse complement strand
ATGTACAGTCATTTACATGTGCAAAAGTCACTATTTCCATGTATGTGTATTCATGAACATGCCAAGACAATTTTAAAAACCCATAACCCGTTCCAAATGACTATTCTACCCTTCCCATCGGCGATGGAATGTTACAAGTTAGATTACACATAATGTTATCATCAATGAGTTTCTCTTTATGCCACCTTATACCTATGGCTATTTTTTTAACATAAAAAGCCTTTTATAATCGTGGTTTAATAGGGAAGTATCTCAATATTTTATGTGGTATCTTTTTCCCTTTCCCATCATCCATTTTCCACCTTGATGTATCACAAATGGCACATTCTTCAAGATCTTTACTATCCTTCTAAAATATAACACAACCATACTTACAAATATGTATTGATATATATCATAATCTAAAGTCCCTTAACAATTTCTTTGCTTTAAGTAGAATTTGGGCAATTTATGTCTAATAGGTAATGGATCATTGAGAATATCAAAAGATTTTTTAATACATTTATTGTATACATTTAAATGCAACAACTTCATAACAAAAGATAGCTGTGAGAATTTCACGCACAATTCTTTTTGAGAAACTTTCAATAACTTCTGAAAATTATCTTCTATAATACTACCAATTATGTTAGGTTCATTCATAGTCTTTATATAATTCTTATAATCCTTTGACATCTTGTCAATCCCATCAACATCATTGTCATTAATATCACAATCTTCTACATCATTATTATTACTACCATTAAACACCTCTATTAACACTTCAACTATAACTTGCTTTTAAACATTCTCTATGATAAATCCACTGACTATATAATTTATCTATGCCTTGGATAAGCAAGTGATTATATACCACATCTTGACTTTGAATATTCACATTTAAGTAGTCTATATATGGACAATGAATAAACCATTATACACCCATTTGATCTTTTACAAATCACATAAAACTCTTGACTCCTCACTATTCATTAGACCATTTCCGATGAGACATCTAACTTTTGTCCATTTAGCTACACAATTAAAATAAATTACTAATTGTAATAAGTTCTAAATAACATAATGATAAATCAGTGCAAGTTGACATACTAAGTTTCCATTTAAACAAACAATGAAATTGATAAGAAGGCATATTGGGTGAAGAACTTTGCATTAGAGCTATTGGATGATACATTATAGTTTTCAATTTGGCACCATAACATCACCAAGGTACGTGGCATTGTTAGACCACATGAATTGAGAAAGACTTTTCTCATTGTGACTCCTAGGGTCTTGGAATATTTCATTGATAAGCCTAAATAGAGCTACATTATGGGTTTTCAATCTATATACCATCCAAGTGGTTTATAAAACAAATAATCCATAATTATAGGTGGATTTCTTATTTGCTGCTTGTTTGCTTTATTTGATTAATTTTCGTTTCTTAAATTAAAAACTCACAATCATTTTGTAGGCTAGATAATAGAATAACAGTCATTAATAGTACTCACCATCTTCGTATGATCGACCCATATTTTTCAGTACTAGCTATAGTTATACTGTGCATTTGCTGTATTAAATATTGACTAACGCGAAATATGTCAATCAAGTTTTTGGCGTTGTTGCTGTGGATGGCGATATTAGGAATACTTTAGTTTTATTAATCTAGTTATTACTTTTGTTTTCTTATTTGCTATATTTTATTTGTTTTACTTTTCACTATTTAATTCATTTTTGTTAGCTAGGTTATTTCTTTAGTTTATACTAGACTCCAAGTCAGTTTATGACCGAGAGTAACACTGAGAACTTATTTGACGTAAATCCTGAGATATTAAGAACTGTGCACAAGAATTGTCGTATGACCAACCTTAGGGAGTTTGAACTAGATCATTAGATAGAGGACTTGGAAGGTCACGTAGACATCGAGGGATTATGCAACATGGTTGACCAACCATGAACTATGTTCGACTATGCTAGACGCTAGACTTAACTGGCATGAAATCCAGCATAATGAGACTGACTGTATAAGTGAACAATTTTGAGATTAAACTGAGCATTATCCAAATGGTATAATAGTCAGTCCAATTTGATGGACTCCAAGACGAAGATCCTAACACACACATCTTTAAGTTTTTTAGAGATTTACAATACGTTTAAAATAAATGGAGCGAACAATGAGACCATCAAATTGGGTCTATTTCCTTTCTCCTTGAGAGGAAAAGCAAAGTAGTGGCTTAACTCAATGCCACTTCCTCACTGACCACATGGGATCAAGTGGTGGAAATTTTTTTGCTGAAGTATCCTCTTACCAAAACAGGGAAGTAGAGGAACAAAATCTCTTCATACTCCTAAAATGAAGGAGAATCCTTGTACGACATATAGGATAAATTTAAAAAGATGCTTTGACGATGACCACATAATGGATTACTTTTGTGGATGCAAATCCAAACTTTCTTTAATGGGATAAGTCAAAATACCAAGTAGTCGAGTAGCTAGAGGGATGTTGAATAATAAGAAACCTAAATCGACTTAAGAATTGATCAAGGACATGGCCATGAATAACTACCAATGGTGCTCAGTTGGAGTACGAACCACTAATAGGCCATCTGGAGTTTACGAAGTAGACACTGTGACTAAACTAGCAAGTCAAGTGGAGGCCTTAACCAAGAAGATAGACAACATTACTATGGCTCTTTTTGTGGGATGGATCACACATGACAAGATAGTTAATCAGATTAACCCAAACATATAGATTATTTGGGGAATGCTCCAACACCCCAAAATAACCCTTATAGTAACATGTACAATCCGGGATAGAGGAACACCCTAACTTTTTATGGGCAAATTAAGGACAACAAAGGAATAACTCTCCACCTGGATTTCAGGCACAAAAATCAAAATTAAGGAACTAGGGATGAATGAGTTGAAATTGGAATTTATTCAGGATTTAAAGATAAAACATCAACAAACAAACACATCCATACAAAAATTGGAGATAAAATTTGACCAACTGGACAAAGTAGTGGCAAAGAGACCGAAAGGGAGTTTGCAAAGAACAAATGAAAAAAGGATAAAGGAAAGGATAATGACAATCACCCGATCTAGTACAAAGAAGCTCGAAAGGAAGAAGATGAGGAAATGGCTACTAAGGGTCACTCTAAAATGGTTGGTGAACCTACTCTGAAGAAAGTAAGGGAATCTCAACCTTCTATTATGAACCTTGTGCAAACTAAGAGAAAAGAAATGGGAGATGCGTTAGATTATGTCATTGATCTGTTAAAGCAACATATAGAAAAGTCTCCTTATGATAAACTCCATTTGCATAGACCAAAGAGCATGAAATTGTTGGAAGAGATATCATCAAATAGAGAGGAACTGAATAAGTTGGAGAACGAAGAATCAAGCCAAGAGAGCTCTAACGAAATGGTAACACTACCACATAAATAAGTTAACCCAGGGAATTTTATATTCCTTGTACTATCGGTAGTGTTAAATTCGATAAGGCATTTTCGAACTTAGGAGCCGAGATCAATTTGATGCCTTACACTTTAAGTAAGAAGATGAAATTAGGTGAATTAAAAACAACTAGGATGTGTGTGCAAATGGTTGATAGATCACTTCACCATCCTAGGGGCATAATCAAGGATGTGTTGGTAGAAGTAGACAAATTCACCTTCCTACTGACTTTACCATCTTGGACATAGATGAAGATATAGAAATACACATTATCTTTGGACAACCATTTTTAGCTACCACCAAGTCTCTTATAGATTTTGATAGAGGCGAACTAACTCTGAGAGTGAGGGACAAGAGGATTTCATTTAAAGTATCAGATGGTAAGAAAAATTCCTTTGAATTGGTGGGTCCAATCAAGATAAAGGAAACTTGTGAAGAAGTTTTATAGGGCTCCACTAGCAAGGATCTACTTGAGAAGCCACAAATTAAAAAGAATAAACCAAGGAAGAAAGGTGGACAAAAGCATAGGTAATTAGCTTACGTACATGTTATGAAGCCTATAGTTAAGCTACAATTACATTATTCACTTGAACCACTTTGGGCGAAAGAAGTACGTTGAGTTAGTGACAGTAAATGAAGCGCTGTTGGGAGGCAACCTATGATTTTGATATTATTTTATTTTAGCTTTTGTTTTAAAATAGGTTTTAAATTTCTTTTTCGAATGTTTTATGATACAAGTTAAGCATCTTAGAGATTTTGTGCTTAATTGCAACTTAGGGGGTAATTTGTTATTTTTTTTAATAATAATGTGTAAAAATCGTTACGCTATAAATTAAATTTTGAAGTTGCACAGTTAAAGAACATAAAAATTATTTTACATGTTTAAATGCACAGTTGTGCATCTAAACATGAAAACTCATGAATCATGACATTTTGAGAAGTGCATAGTCTTGTGCACGACCATGATTCACATTAAAATGCCCTAATTTTTCAAATTTATTCAATTCTCCTATTTTCCTCACAAAGCTAATGTCACCCCTATCTATCTCAATCCCATTTTTTCATTTTTCAGTCAATTTTAATGATATCCAAGTAAGTTTCCAGGTTATTTTCGTTTGATTATGCATGGTTTATAAGGTGTTTCATGTTATTTGCAAGCTTTTTAACCAAAAATGTTGATTACGTGATTGGGGCTTTTAGGGAATTTGTGTGTTTAATTGCTTTCTTAGTGTATAATGATCAAATTTAATCTTCACCCAATTGTTTTTATCATTTAATTTGAGTTATTGCATGTGAATTGGGTTTTAATTCGATTTTAATTGCAAAACTTATGATTTTGCTATATTACATATGTTAATTGCGAAATTTTTATATTGAATTAGGTTAAGTAGTTAGCTTTGATGCTAATTAAGTATGGGCTTGTGTTTAATTCCATAGATGTTGTGTTTAATTGCATCAATTTTGTACAATTTTTTTCCAAATTTGTAATTCCAATGTTAAGGTTAGAATTATCTTTTGACAATGACATACTTTAATTTGTTAATTAATCAATGTCTAATTTTAATTTTGGAATTAACTAGTTTTCAAGAAAATTTTAACCACATATGTTTAAGTGTTTAGGTCTTTACTTATTTTTAATTTTGAAATCATTTCGTTGTTTAGTTTTTCATCATTATTTTGTTTTCACAATTATTACGTTTTGAGCATAATTGCAATTAAGTGTGGGGAAAAGTATGCTTTAGAGATCGATAAGTTAGTTTCTTTATACTTGGTTTTAAGCGTTTTAGGCAAAGATGCCACACACATAGCGAGAGATAGAGACTCTAAGAAAGAGCTATCAAGGTGAATTCTCTGCACTAGCCCAGCCCCGCCCCGCCCCTAGAGAGGCCACAAATGCTTGTGTTCAATACGGGGGCTTAAGAAGAGCAATATCAATGACTTAAGGATAAGAAATTTGTAGCTAATTGGTATATTGACTGGGAGGCCTTGGAACAAGTTGGATTAGTCTAACCAGTGAGGGAACTGGTGGAGGTAGGAGTATGGTCCCGATTTTTTAAAATTGTAGAACCATCTTATAGAGAGTTGACTCTGGAAGTCCTCTCCACATTTACTATAGAGAAGGGAAGTTACAATGTGGATCGCCTCAATACGATTCAGTTCTAACTGATGGGAGAGAGACATCAGATGAGCATCACCCAATTCTCCATCACCATGGGACTATATGATCGAGGGTACATGGAGACATCGCATTATCGAAAATTATGTATAGGATTGCCATGCAGGTGGCCTACATAACACTTATAGAGTAGGCTCAGCACAGAGGATGACTATAACCTGCACATGTTAAAGGCTTCAACAACATTGGTAGTCTAGCAATCTGATACATACTTAGTATTCTGAGTCAAATGTTGAGTGGTCGAGGTGACAGCTGGGGAGTAATCGGTAACATGGATGTCTTCTATCTCTAAAGCATGAATGAGTGGGTGCCTATACATTTGGGACATGCTCTTGTCTAGTTCTTCTGGCACCAAAGTGAGGACAAAAAGGTCAACGCCAATGCTAGAGATTAGCATGGGGGATGGGAATTTTTGACTTGCTACCACCGATGCTAGAGATGACAACCATAGAGGCATTAAATTTGACTATAATGCATAATATACACATGGTTCGTCAACGTCATGGACCTATGGGTGAAGACCTATAGTCTCAGTCCTCACCATCATAGACAGGAGGATGAGCATCATAGGAGTTCCATCCAGAACAGTAGACTATAGCTCAGTTGGAGAGATAATAAGCAGAACTTGCAGAGTGAATGAGCAGGCTTAAGACTTCATCATACCAGATGAGAGAGTTGATGGAATCAATAGTGAGCCATCTTGTCGTTGCTTGTTCGAGTCCACCCTCTTGCGAGGGCAATCATCTATAGCTCCTCCAAGTAGCCAAGATCATCCTCAGAAGCACCCATCCTATGCTTTAGATGTTATGATTTATATCTTGTTCCTTTTTTTTATTTATCCTTTATGTATGTTTTACTTCTCTTGTCGTTAATTATTTTGTCCTGTTTGACATTATGATTGATGACACTTTTATGATTATTTTCTTTAGTTTTAGTTTTATTTTTATTTCCTTTATTTCTTTTTTTTGCAAGGGGATGGATCAAATCAAGAAATCGCCATAACCAGGAAAGTACCAAACAATCCTCTCACTTGTATAGTTAATTGTATTATGAACATTAAGGAGAATGTCCAATTTTAAGTGTGGGGATGGATTGACTGAATTTTTAACTAAATTCTTCAATTTTGAATTTTTAACTGAATTCTTCAATTTTGTTATAATTCTAATTATAAATTTTATTCATTAATGTCTTGAATTAATTGATATTTTTTCCATTAATACTCTACTTTATTATTGAATATTGACTTCAATTGGTGTTCAAAAGGATGATCGTTAGAATGAAATTAATTTTCTAACTAATATTTTTCTTAATCATTGAAATATTAAATTTCTCATGACCTTTTGAGCCTAAAAAGAAAATTTTCAAAATTCTTCAAAGCTTTTGATATTTTTTTTTCATATGTGTGATATCATAATTGTTGAATTAGAAGCATTAATATGATGAAGACACCTAGATTAACTAACAATTTGTTTTAGCATGTTTCTTTGAAATTATCATGCCCAAAAATTTACCTTTAAGAATAACTAAGTTAAGCCTTAACCTTTTTCATCGATTTTACCCATATATTAACCTTAATCCAAATTTCTTTGAAAACCTATTTATTATTTTGATCCCTCAAGGTTATTTATGTTATTTATTTATGGAGACTTGAAATTTGTGAAACGTCTAATATCTGTTAAATTATGGTACTGAATGCTTAAGTTTGATTAAAAAAAGTAAAAGTAAGTGGTACCGATAGAGTTGCATTGAAAAGGACCTATGTATGTTTTGTAAACAAGTCTTGTAATATTTCTTAAGTAAATTTCCTTTACTTAAATCCCTTTTATCCCAGTCATACCTTACTTAAGCCCCATTACAACCTTTATAAAGACCTTTTAATTTTTGTTTCTAGTTTGTATGCAAGCAATGGTCAGAATTCTACAAGCATGAATTAAAAGTCTTGATAATTTTCACCCTAAACACTTAAGTGCAATAAGTGAAACCTTAGTAAAGGTGTAAAGATGTATGCTTTTGATTTCAATGTAATAGTTGATATGATTATTATTAATATTAGTTAGGAAGTTAATTTTATGACAACTTGATTATGATTACATGATAATTTGATTCAATAGGATATGTTGATGTATAGTATGAGTGGACAGGTTAAAATCGACGATGGATTGATGTTGTAAATTTATAATTTTGCTTATAGTTTTCTTGAGGACAAGCAAAAACTTAAGTGCAGGGATATTTAATAAATGGTTAATTGACTATGTTTTTACCTGATATTTAATGTATTCTTGCTTGATATTTTGTACTTTTGGTATATATTTGGTGCTTAATTTGTTTCAAGTGTGTTTATATAGGATAATTGCCTTCTCGGACTTAAAGGAGAAGGATTCTAACTAAAATGTGGCGTAAAATAGAGAATAAACAATATAGAAGGAGTGCATGGCTGTGCACTTTAGCACACCCATACATTTTTGCCATACTTGGCAGATTCTGATTATGCACAGCTTGATGCACGATTGTGTAAGGGACCGTGCATATCCTAAAAACCTAGATTTTTATATAAAATAGACATTTCAGAGGCGAAACAGAGGAGGAAGCGACTGACACTTTTCTAAGATCTTCAAAGGTGATTCCAAACACAGGGAACTCCTTTATCTTATCTACCGAGTCTCATGTCACTTAGAATCTAGAAAAATAATTATTTCTTTTTCTTTTTGAAGGAAATGAGTGAATCTTTATTTATTGTTTTATTTGTAAGAATTGTTCAACTTCTAATTAAAATATTATATTACTTACCATATATCATTATATTATATTATTCACTATATATCAATATTTGTTATTTTATGTAAAAATCATATATTATTATATTACAAACTTCATGTTAAAACTTATTGAAAATTTTGTGATACCATATAAAATTGACAAATCGTATAATTTAAAAGATAAAAATAATAAGTATAAATCTATGTAATATTAATTAATTTTGAGTTTATAGTTTCATAAATTTTTGAAATAATTTGAAATTTTTGGTAGCTAAATTTATTTTTACTAAAATTATTGTCAATAATATTAAAATTTATTTTTCTCAACTATAAACTTTAGTCACAAAATGATTAATTCAAAGTTAGTGAATTTATAATTATAAATAAGAGAATGATTTTATTATTTAAGCTTTTAGGTGAGATTTAAAAAATTTGTCACCAAAAGTCTTGCTTTTTACAACGATTTTCAAAGTCCTTGCCAAAGGCTCAGCCTTGGCGACGAAATGCTAAACTGTGGCAAAAGGGCGGTCCTTTTACCACGATTCCCATAAAGATGTACTTAGCGACGATATTGTAAGACGTCACTAAAAGGCAAACTTTTGGCAACGTTATTCAAAATCATCGCCAAAAGTTGACAAAATCGTTGTCAAATAAAACATAGCCAAAGGTCACTTTTGTTGTAATGTATAATTGCATAAAGAAGAAGATGATGTCTCAATGTGGACGCGATGAGCAGCGACTGTGACATTAGGTATCTAAAAATTGCAGGCCAGTGGTAGAAATAAATGGTAGCCGCTGAGTTCGTTGGAGACTTAGGCTCATACACGACGTGGAGGCAGCAATGCTTGGGTGGAGAAGCAATGGACGACTTGGTTGGAGAAAACTAGCCATCAGTGTGAGTTGTGTGTGGTGAGGAAGCGTTGGTGGCAGACGGTGGATAGTTGGTCGTGTTAGGTGGTGGCAACTTGGAGAAGGGTACCAGTGCCAGGATTGTTGCTAAGGTTTCTAGAAAGGAAGAAGAAGAGTGCTGTTTTACAACAATGATAAAGCTATCCCAGGGCTACAATAATGAGTATTTTACAACAATGATAAAGCTATCCCAGGGCTACAATAATGAGTATTTAGACATGAGGAGAAGGTGTTTTAGGGTTAGAATAAGGATGCTTAGATGTTGGAATAGGATAATCCAAGTTGGGATTAAATTTGTTTGTTAATAGGGATTAATATAATCCAAATTTGAGTAATTCCATAATTAAAATAAGTCAATTCCCATTAAGAATAGCTTTATTCCAATTATAATTTAAAAGAGCTTTAAATTCAAAATCAATTTTAAAATTTTATCAATTATTTCTTAATGTAATTAAGATTAATAATTGAATTGATTCTCAAATATAGATTCTAGAAAAGTTGTTTCTAGAATTAAAATGAATTATTTTTATTAGAATAAAATTAATTAATTAGACTTTTCATCATTAAGAAAAGTGTTTCTTAATTAAAGTTTTTATTATTTCATTTATATAATTATTATTCTATTTATTTAGAAATAGTTTCTTTATTTATGAATATTAACTTTCATGATTTATTAGAAAAGGTATTTTTTGATTAAGTTTTGTAAAATATTTTCATTTATTAACTAAGAGAGAATTATTTAATAATTTTGAAAATATTTTACAATTTGTTGAGGAATGATTTTTTGATTAATTGAGAAACTAACTCTAAATAAATAATGAAATGAGTTCCTTGGTTAATTAAAAAAGTTTATTTAATATTGAAAGTGATTTTCTTAATATTAAAAAATGGTTTTCTAATTAAGAAATGTGACTTCTAATTAGATTATAAATAATTCTCCAATTAGATTGTAATGTCTTACTTATAAAAATTTGAAAAAAGTAGTTTACTTAAATTAATAAGTAAGAAACATAATTTTTTGATAAAAATTTTAATTAAAATTTGTTAAAGGAGTCATGATAATTCGAACTAGTTTTAATTAAATTTGAAAAATTATTTTCAAATCAAATTAAACATCTATTTGGATAAGAATTCAATTTATTTAGGAATCAATGGATTTGATCTAATTTAATTCTCAAAAGAGTTGAAAATATTATTCTAGATGATGAAGATCAATAATTGGAATTAAACAAAGCTTGATATTTTGTGCATATAGTTTGATTATTTATGCATAAATTGCATGTTTTAATATATGTTTGATATATTAAGCATGTTAAATTATATGTTTATATGTATGATATCTTACATGCTATTTTTGGTTTGATGAGATGAATAAAATCAAATCCATCGTGAAAATATTAAGTACACATTGAGAACATGATTGTTGCCTTCTATTATTTAAGAATAAAATTGGAGTTATGTTTATTATAAGGTTTGTTGAGTGAAACAAGGCCTTTTTTAACCTAAATATATTTTATCTTAAATGAAAACCCAAATATGTTTTATTTTAAATGAATGGGTTCTACTTAAATAAATTTATATGATTTAGATGAGAGAATTATGATCATATAAATTTATAGGCAAAGTTAAGAATAATATATAAGATATATTTTAGTAAAGAGTTGTCACCAATAGATATAAAAACCACATGAGATGTGATTGATGCGAATATTATATATCTAATTTAAATTTATTTGGTTTGTTAAATAACTCAAGATTGATTAAATTTGAATGACATCCTAGCCCACTTGAGAGATTAAAGTTAAGTAAAAATTTGTAATTCCATTATGCAATATTGTTGTTAATCATATTGAGGATTTGGTAATAAAGTTTTAGAGAAATGTCAATCTCTTATACATGACAAAATATAATGACATTTTAAGTTGACTAATGTCTCATAAACTTTGATGGCAATATAGAAGATGTATGTCAACACCAAGATAGCATAATGCAATAGGTTGCATAGAGTTGAGTTGAAAGGTTTAGTACCTTATTAGAATTCTTACATTCAATTTAGCCTACTAAAAGTATAAACATAGAATGTAATTAAAGGCTTTACTATAATATGATAAGGTTTATCATTAAAAATAAAAATAATTGCTCGACTTTTCTTGCCTATATATGATATGATATAGATCTTATTTATTTTATATTGAAGGCATGATAAAAAAGATTATTGAGTAAAAGTAGTTGATCTAAGTTTATAAAAACAGTTTGTATGTGTTAGATTGAAAGAGACTTATACTTAATATAAGTGACTAGAATATAAAGTTGGATGCCATGTTGGTTAAATCAATATGATGAGAATCATAAAGTTACATACAAGGATAAGTTTTGATTATAAATCGTATGAAATTTGTGAGCCTTGTTAAACTGAAGGACAACCAAATCAATCTTTGGTGAAAGAATTTTTAAATCTTGTACATGTGATGTGTTAGATGTGATAATAATTCATAAAAGGATGATTCTTATATTACATTAGATGTACTAATGAATTTATATGATATAGTCATACTTATTAAATGAAATATGAATTTAAAATTTTGAAAAGTTCAGATTATTTAAATCTAAATAAAAATTAAGCATTGAGAATGTTGAATCACTTTGAAGAGATCAATGTGGTGAATTTTAATTTTTTTTATTACTAATAAGGAATGAGATTCTCTAATGAATACCTAAATAATTAAATTTCATAATAGTATGGCTATGTGTAAGGAGGGATATATAATATGAGATATTATATGATTTAATATTTATTTCTTCTATAGCTATGCCTAGTACAACAACTTACCATTGAAATTTCCAATTAAATCAATTAACAAAATTTTATATTAGATATGGAATAGTATGACTTTTGAAAGATCCAAAGTTAATAATTAGAGATGATGCTTAGTTAAAGCATATATTATCAAATAAGTTTAGAATTAAATTAGATAATAAATGGCTATGAGATACCTAAAAGGTTAGATATAATCTTACATATCCCATTAAACAAAATTTTTGTTTTGATATATACTTGTTAGAGAATAGTTCTTAAGATAGGTAGTGGGAGTAAGATAAATTTTGAAATATTCAAATCCCATGATAATACATAAATTTTGAAATATTCAAATCCTATGATAATACATCCAGTTGGAGCTGTTACCTTTATTGATACATATGATGTATAATAGAAAGGCTACGAGATGTTAAAAGACTCAATTTAAAGTTAAATTCAAAGATTCAATTT
>JAOQMP010033715.1:0-14399 GCA_027563575.1 Erythroxylum pedicellare | reverse complement strand
GTAAAAGTATAGTTGTCTTCTTTAGTGGTAGTGTACAAAGACATACTACTCATAGAGAACATAAATTCTTTTTTTAAAATTTTTTGAATATATTATAGTATAAAAATAACTCTTATTGGATGTCAAAATGTAATGACTTAATTATGGGAATTAGATCTATAGAGATAGATATGGAATTTGTTTATTTATTTTAGTCCAATAGATAATGTACTAAAGGTGTATAGTATTTGAGATATCTCATATTTGTGAAGCATCAAAGATATCCATTATTTTATGTATGAGTTAATATTTGAGTTCAAGGTTATAAGAATATTAACTTTATAAGTAAATCCTAGTTAAGGTATATTTTACTTAGCATAATATTATTTTAAGATTGAAAAGTTTCCAATGTAGTATTAATTGTTAATCATATCATAATACAATTTTCATATAGTAATGAATATTTGGATTAAGAAGTTCTTTAATGAACTTTGTATATTTTCTTGCATTGTTCAGACATTAATGTATTGTAAAATATTAGAATCATTAAGCATGCAAAAGGAGTTAATGTCTCATCAAAGATCTAAGTATTTAGGTAGTTTCAGTTAATTATAATGATAATTGAGATGAAAATTATAAGATTTAAGCAAGTACTCATTATAGATTATCTTATAGAATTCTCTCACTAAACTAATGACATAAGATTCGTCATCTAATCTAAACTAACAGAGTCTATTGGCTTTATTAATCTAATCAATTATGTCTTTGTTATTATCTTGCAACAAATGGCTTATTTACAGGCTATGAAACCGTTTTGTGGAGAAAATGGTGGAAGCAAGTCGCTGATTATTGATCCAGAATGAGGTCAATATGCAAGTGACATCGAGCTACCAACATTAAAGAAGCATTACATGGGAGGCAACCAATGAGCCAGTTTTAATTTTATTTCAATTTCTATATTAGTTTTGTTTTTGCTTTCATAGTAGTATAGAATTTATTTTATGTTATATTATTTCTTTTATTTATTTTTAGCCTTTTCTTTTATATTTTGCAAGGATGTTAGTTTCGTATTGGGTAGGCCAGAATAAGAGAAAATTGACACAATCATGAAAGTACCAAGAAAGCCTCCCACTCATCATACATGTTTATATTGTGTACATTGAGGACAACGTACAACTTTAAATGTGGGGATGGGTTTAAAGAATTTTTAATGATTTTCTTTAAGCTTATTATAACCTTGATTATAATATTTTTTAAAAATGACATCTTGAAGTGGTTAAGATCTGTCTATTAGTATTATATGTTATTGTTGAATATTGACTTAAATTGGTGTGCAAAAAGATGATGGTTAGAATGAAATTAATTTTCGAAGTCATATTTTTCGTAATCATTGAAATCTTCAAGTTGAATGAAATTTCATATTATTTACACACACGTATACCTAATTTTTCCGTGAGCTTTTAAGCCTATAGAGCAAATTTTCAAATTTTTAAATTTTTTTATTCTTTCATATGTGTTATCAATACATAGTATAATAATTCTAGAACTTAATTTTGTTATGAATATTAAGACCCTATTTGTTAAATTAGAGGCATTAATATGATGTAGGCACTTAGATTCACAAACTTGCTTAGCCTATTTCTTTGAAAATTTACCTTTAGAAATAACTAAGTTGAGCTTTAGTATTTTTCATTGTTTAAACCTAAATTTTAAACCTTTATCCTATTTTTCTTTGAAGACTTATTTATTGTTTTGAGCCTTGAAGTTTATTTAGATGTTAAGACTTGAAATTTATGAAAAGTACAATATTTCTTGAATTGTGGTATTGCATGTTTAGTGTAAAAAAAAAAAGGAAAACATAAAAAAGAAAAAATAAAATAAAATAAAAAAGAATAAGTTTATGGTACCAATAAAGTTACATTGAAAGGACCTATGTCTTTTGTAAACAAGTCTTGTATTATTTCTTTTAGTAAATTTCCTTATATTTAACCCCTTTATTATCCTATTCACATCGTATCTAAGGCCTATTATGGCCTACACAAAAGACCTTTTTGATTTTTGTTTCTAGTTTGTACATAAGAGGTGAAGATGTTATTTTATTGCAAACCTATTGACAGGCCCCTATTCTGAAATGACTAGGCAGCCTGCCCGACACTCTACGGTGGCCTTCCAGTTGATATCTGATCTAGCTGGAAAGTTCTCGTAGAGCTAAGCCTATTGCCTTTTTTTAAAACCAAAAAAAGCCTTAACTTAACATTAAAAAGATTTTAAATCATTTTTATTAAAAATTTCGACAGCACAACAACTGTATTTTAACCTATCCAAAATTTTCGAAAGCCCTATAAAAGTGCAAAACACTTCTATAATCATCTCAAAATCTCCATCACAAATTTTGGACTTTAAGTCCATTCACAAACAATCTCAATAATCACTTCGGTAATCTTAAAAATAAACTCAGGCATATTCATGCATTTAACTTTAAAACATTCATATACATGCGTTCTTTACACAAATATAGTCCAAAGCATATTCATAAAGATGTAAATGTTCCCAAAAATATTTACCAAGGCAAAAATACCTACACAGCAATACGTGACGAAGTTAACTATTCGTGAGGTATAGTCCCTGTTACTGAAGCCCCTAAGCGTGCACCTGGGAAGGTTCATTTAAAAACAGAAAAGAGAGTGTGAGCTAAACGAGCTCAGTGAGTGCTAGAATTTCTATTCAAATCATATTTAACTATTTAAACCTCCCTAAAACAAATTCATCTCAATTTGTATAATTTAATATTTAATATAAAACATATATGCTTCTCGAAATCAAGTTTCTTAAATCTCTTTTCAATTAAATAGTGATGAAATTAAAAATATCATGAATTTCTTACATGATGTAGCTTATCACTAACTTCTTTTCCATATGGTACCCTCAGGATTAAAGTCATGGAGCTAGTTCTACATCACTTACCTGCGATTGGTTAATCACTAGTGACGGAGCTGGTTCTACATTACTTACTCGCACTAGAATAACCATTATACATTAGTAGTTACGAAGCTGGTTCTGCATCGTTTACCCGCAACTGGTCAACTACTAATTATAAAGCTGGTTCTACATTGCTTACCTGCAATTGGTCAACCACTAGTTACGAAGCTGGTTCTACCTCGCTTACTCGTATTAGGTTAATCGTTATACACCGGTATATTAATATGTATAAAACCTATCAGTATACCATCGGCTAAAAGCTATTTCCTTTTTATCAGCCATCTCAATATAAACTCAAATCGTATAAGATTTAACTTTCAAACTTCAATTTGTATATGCTAAAAACATAAAATTGTACTAGCAATATTCACTTAAAATACATCATTAACATAAACCTCATAATCCATATTCACTTCATGATAGAATAAAAATCATTTTCATAAAATACAGTTAAAATGCGCTCACCGTTAAGCAATTATTGCCAAACACACTCACACATTTTGTGTCTTTTCTTTACCTACACAAGCACATTTCTCTTAGGCATTTATTTCGAAATTCAGAAATAAGACATTAACATTATAAATTTGGTTTAACCAAAGTCAAAATTAGTATTTAATAGCGTAACATGTACATTAATCGTATTTCTGTTTACTACTAAACGCTAACCTATTGTTCTTCGTTTCCAATTCTAACTTCAAAAGTCACTTAAAATCATAATTTTACCCATTCTAACTTATCAATTTTTTCAAAACACTATCTCACTCAATTTAATTCACCATATCATGATGATGTATGATGACTCACGGATATGGCCTATGTCCAGAAGCTATACCGTCACTTGTTCCTTACTTTTCACATAGTAAACATTCAAATTAAGCTTTGAGGTCTTCTAGATAATCGTTTTCCTATGTTTCTATTTTCCATATCATCAAAAATCAGACCCTTTGAAGTTTTAATTTAAGAAACATACACAAAACATCACAAGCTGCTCCAACATAGGGGCAACCTCAGATCACCATTTTAAATCTCAAATTACAATATGATTCGACCAGAACTAGGTCAGGGTCTCTTCTAGGAATTTTTAGCATTATGTCTTAGGTTTCGTATTCAATTGGAATCACTCAATTTGGAGGTCTGTATCCAAGTTTTTGTCGAAACAAGATGTCTGGTTCAAGTGATCTGAGAACTAAATATAAACATTCCCTAAACATAATTCTTTCTTTTGTCATATTCATTCCTTAAATGCTTCCAAACTTATTATCTATTCTATGGCAAGTCAAAAATCTCAAAAATCATCATTTATCTTAAACAAATCTATCTCACTAAAAAGCCTCATAACAAGAAGTTTAGGTTAGGAAACTTACCACTGTCTTTCAATCTTTTGGATAGTTGTAGAACACTTAATCTTGATCAAGCTCTCTTCAATTTATGCTCCAAAACCTATCAAAAATTAGCTGTACCTCCTTCTTCTCTCCTTGGCCGAAACTTCACTCTTTCTTCTCTTCTTTTTCTTCTTTTGTTTCACTCTCATGTATATGTTGAAAGAATGAAGCAAAATGTCCTAAGTTTTGCTTTTTATACTCATTTAATGGATAACATATGTCACCTTCCTATTTGTCGTCACTAATGACTCATCATACACATGTCATCATCTCATTGATCATCTCAAATGACTTATCAATCCACTAATATCATGTAAAAAGACCAAATTGCCCTTAATTAGTACAAAAGACCATTTGTCCTTTAATGCATTTAATTGACCAACTAATTGAATTAAATCCTGAAAACATTCCATAACCGTCTTATTTTCAAATTGACCATGAAATACTCTTATTACGGTGAATTATTATTGATTGGATGCTTTAAATTTTTTTGGATGAGCTTAAAATAATTAATACCCATTACTTTCCAAAAAGGGCATTTTAGTCATAAACTTTCAAAACTCACAAAATCCATCCTATAGGACTTATTTTCGATCCGTTTTAGTATCAATAAACTCTAATACTTATTCCAGATATTTTTCATAATTTCTAGGTTGGGTCCCACAAAAATTTACTATCCATCCGAAAATACTATTCACCAAACATGAAAATTTATATTCAATAAAAGGAAAGTTTCGGGATTTTTTACACCTATGGTAAGAGTTCTATTATGTATTAATTGAGATTTTTGATACTTTTCACCCTAAACATGTGAGTGCATTGAGTGACATCTTAGTGAGCGTGTAAAGATTTAATCTTTTGATTTCAATGCGATTGTTGATGTGATTACTATTAATATTGCTTAAGAAGTTAATTTTATGATAACTTAGATTCTACTTGTATAGTAATCTTATTTGATAGGATATGATGACGTATAGTATGAATGGGCAGATTGAGATTGATGATGAATTGATGATGTGAAATTTATAATTTTAGTTATAGCTTGCTTGAGGATTAAAAAAAAAAACTTAAGTGTAGAGATGTTTGATAGATGGATAGTTGGCTATCTTTTACCGCCCCTATTTGATATATTTTTCTTGATATTTTATAATTTTATTGTATATTTGATACTTAATTAATTTCAAATGTGTTTATAGAGTATAATTTCCTTTAGGGACTTAAAGGAGAAGAAGTCGGACGAAAAGGCAACATAAAATAGAGAATTAACAATTTGGAAGGAGTTCACAACTGTGCACTTATGCGATTTCAAGCATTTTTGGACATATGTAGTCTTATACACGACCGTGTGCCAGATTGTGTAAGTCCCCAAAACCCTAATTTTTAATATAAAGAGACATTTTTGGTGGCTAATAAAAGAAGGAGACTTTGGGAGGCAATTTCTAAACGTGGAAAATGTCCAAAAGGGACGATTTTGGTCCAGGGAAGTGGAAAACACAAATATTTCATCGAAAGATCCATCAAAATTCAAGATCAAGCCTCTACATCACAAGAACACTCGATAGAAGACAATCAGGGTGATTTAGAATTAAGAACTCATTGTTTTCTATTTTTTCTTTCATTGTATGTTTGATTTCATGTTCAATAATATACAACTAAACGTCTAGTTAGTATTTAGGTTAGATGAACCTTATATTAATACTTTGACATGAGTGATTCTTTTATTAAAGCAATTGGTTTGATTGTTATATTAGATCTGATTACATATTTTATTTATAATATGTTTTTATACGTAGAGACTGAGAAATCCTAAGTTGAATAGATCTACCATAATTGGAAGGAGTTGATCGCAACTCTAAAGATAGGATGACAGAAATCTTCCAGATTATGGTTAAAACCTAATAGAGGAATTGATAAATCAATGTAATCCTATAAAATTTAACCCAAGTAATTCAGTTAGAAACCTTAGAATTAGTTGTTATTAAACTTAAGGTCAGCTACTAGCATATTATAGGAGTCTCCACGATCTAATACATTAACAAAACAATTGTATGATAAAAGATTAATTTGTTAAGGGTTTAAGGGGATTCAAACCTATATATTAATTTCTGATAACGATAGTTTTCTAAGTGAATTCTATTGTCTTTGCATTCATTATCGTTTCTTCTTTCTTTAATTGTTTAGTTTTATTTTCTTTTTATTAGAAATTTAAATTCAATCTATAAGCTAGATAATAGGGGAAGGGTATTTATTAGTATTCATAGTTTTTATGGAATCGACTTGTACTTACCGTTAATAATTACAACTACGTTGTGTACTTGCTGTACTGAATATTGACTAACTCGCTATAGGTCAATCATCAATCTCATAAAATAAAATAAGGAGGGCCAAAAGAGCAAAATTCACAAAGGAAGTAAATTATCAGAAAGTTTCTTTTCTACCTTGAGCTACTGTACTATACCATGGATGAACAAGTGCACTATTTTGTTAAAAGGGCCATGCTTATACATATACAAATAACATATGTCTAAATATAATAATCCTAATCCCTAATTATACTTGAAAACATGAAAAGCATTGGAATTAGGATTGTTGAATAAAAATATAGTTTCAAAGGAGGAGTAATGGGTTTAAAAAAGATAAGGCCTCCTGAAGTTGTTAAAAGATGAAATCCTGGAGATAGTTCGTTCCAGTTAAACACACACGGAGACAACTTGAGCAACAATGTAGCATGATCAGGCTTGCTAAGGAACTTAGAAATATTGAGGTTAACTCTAGCCTCCATATAATAGGCTCCTTCATCATTATGGTCGGTGGAAAGTATATCTCTAAGTTTATCGGCAAAAGGCTAAAATCGAGTTAAGGTTTCTGACAAGGATTTCTTACAATCACTGATCTTTGCAAGACAGGATGTGGGTTTTGGTTCTTAGGATAAAAGAGTACTAAAGGCACATAATAGGTTGGCATGAACTGATTTAATATAAAGAGCTTATAGGTTTTGAGGTGGTTAGGTGTTAGAGAAGAGGTGATGACATCTTTGGAAACGATTTTCAACTTCCACCTTAAATTGAAAAAGTGATTGATACACCACCTCTCAACTTTTCCACTTAGCATTTTACGGTTGTTCTCTGCAATAACTAATCTAGCTTTCTACTCTCCTACAAAATCACAGTAGGCAGTGAAAGTGCCAAACCTTTGTGTTCACTTTCACTAACACGCATTGTTTACTCTTATAGTGGGTCCCACTTATTTTTTAAATCAGAAAAATCACGTCATCTGTGGATGGATTCCACTTCTTTTTTAAATTAGAAGCATCATGTCGACTATGTGTGGGTCTCACTTTATTATTGTTTTTTTAAAATCCACATCAGCATTTAACTGATGGAAACCTAATTTTGTCAGTTGATCTCTTCAATTAGGGGCTATTTTGAACATTTTCCAAATATTATGGTTCATTTTGAATGCTCTGAAACGTTATGGTCTAACTTAGATTTAAGTGTAAATGTTAGGGGTTAAATTGCTCTTTTGGCCAAATAAGCAAATACTTAAACAGACGTGTGAGTGTTTGTTAGAGAATAAGTTCACTAAATTAACCCTTTATAAAAAAAATCAATTTGTAACATTACTTGTATGTCTATGAAAATTTTTATTGTAATAATTGTATAAGTGATTATTTAACTTACAATGACCAAAGTGTCTCATATAAGGATTGCTATGTTTTGATACTACTTAAAACCTATTCTAGTTAAGAATAACTGAGTTGGTAACCTTTGGATATAGCATGAACTATATGAAGGTAATTGAGTGATCAATATATGATTTATTACCCTAAAATAATCTTTGCTATTTTAGATTAGTATTGATTTGGAAGATCCTTAGATAAGGTGAAATGACATTTTTAAAAATAGTTTATAAATGTCACTAATTGAATCAATCATTAATGGTGAAGAATTAATATGATTGGAATAGAGTAAACATTATTTTTATGCTTTATGTCTAATCATAATACTACATGAATAAATGATTTCATTATATGAAAAGATCAAACAAAAAAAAAGTTAGTAAAAACCACTTTGACATTTCTAAATATTTGGGTGGTTATAATATATTACTAGACGCTGATATAGATCTACGAATGTAAATTATTTAATTAGAAAATTAAAGATAAATTAAAAGATTTTAATTTATCTAATCCTCAATATGATTTAAGGTTATAATTTATATCTATTGTCAACACATTTAGGAATCTAATACGTCATACACAAAGAACAAGTTGAAGAGAGAAAAAGTGTTTTAATCAAGTTCAACTTGATTGTAAAGTTTGAGAAATTTTATGATGAAATATGAGATATCTAATAACTATTGACCAATATGAGATATTAGATTTTATTTAGGCCTAAATGGTATCTATAATTCTAATTAGAGTTTAACTAGAATTATAACTTTATTCCAATTAAATTACAAAAAGGTCTAAGTCATGTTACAAATAGGTTTAAGCTCTAAAGGATCTAAAACTCCTTGCCAAACCTCTATACAACAGTTGTAGGTTTCTCTTAACAAGTTCTGTGGATAAAGTTAAATGTTAGACACTTGTGTAGTTATGGTGGTTGAGATAAGCTAATTTTAGAAACAGTTTGAGAAAAATGATAAGAAAATGATCAAGCTTCAAAGTAAGTTATGAATTAAAATTTATACTTTATTATGTCTTATGTGTTAATCATATTATAGAATTTAAGTGAACTTAGATTTCGAGAAATCAAAACAAAAAAAATATGTTTATTCTACTACACGTAGGATTAAATCCTACTCTGATTTACCAAAAATATAAATCTTATAAATCCAAACTTGTACTTGACTCTAAGAGCTATCCCCATAGCTTGGCTCCATGATCATTTATACCATTTAAAGGTGTAGTAACAAGAATCATCCTTGGATGATCTCAACTATGAAAATCAAGTAACTTATACTCAATATTCCTGTTAGTAATTCTTGACTTACCACTTTAACTTTAGGATCTATAAAATCTCTACTTGTTGATTCCATTCCTAATTAAGTAACTACAAGATCTAAGATCACTTTTCCTATTAGCAGATCTTAAATTGCCACTATTAGCTTTAACTTCTACAAAATCTCTACCTATTGATTCCAATCCTTACTAAGTAAATATAAGATTTAAGACCAATTTTAGGGAAAACTTGCCCTAATATCATAAACAAAACCATATACAATGCCAATTCTCTTAAGCTTCTCCATTAATGCACATAGAAGAATTTTATATTTATTTTTATGGCAGCAAGTTAATTTACAAATTATAACTATTAATTTATATATTAAAAAAAGTTAAAATACTAACAACACTACTACAACCAGCTCCTTAACAATATTTAAGGTCTATGTATGGATAAAACAAACAGCTGACAAATTAACAGCTCATAAATAAGTCATTGATCCACCAATATGTGATCATCATTCAATCTAACTTTGTGCGATGACTTAGTTTAAGTCAAATCAATAGCAAGTCAAAAGGCATTGTCTTGATCCAAATGTATGTTATTTAATCTAAGTTAGACTTTAAATGTATCTTTTGCTTTGTGATCTAATTATACTTTATTTTATAAGACTCATTATTGCATTTATTATTCCTTATTGTAAGTTGTATGTGAATTTGTGTAAACAAAGCTTATTGTTTAATAACGCTATTAAAAAAATAAGCAATAATGAGATTAACATACCGTACCAGTCGAAAAATGATACATTAAATTTTGAAGACGTACCAATGGCTAGTGTCAGTTAGTATTTGAAATACTAGTTTTGTATTGGATGAACTTGCAAAATTGGAAGTTTTTAAGACCAAATTATAAAAACACAAAAGTTAAATGATTTTGTATACTAACCCTAATGGAAACTCAGTCGCATACTTTGGCATTCTCCCTTTCCTCTTCACAGCTTCACTCCTTAGCCTCTCTCACTCTCACATCTTAGTTGATAGCAGTCACAATAACTCTCACTCTCAAAACACTCTATCGCTAACTCTCACTCTCGTTTATCTCTCTCACCAACTCTCATTCTTGTTTGTCTCTTTCGCCAGCTCTTAACAACAACCTCTTTCTTTTTCCATACGTTTATCACCACTCACCAGCTTATGCTTTAGCCTTGCCTCTAACTCGCCAACTGCTGTTATGCCACCATCAGCTCCAAACTCTATCACAGCGTTGTACTCGCTAGCTCCTTGCTTACGAGCGTTTTTTTTTGTTTTTGTTTTGGTACATATTTGGATTTGAATAGGATTATATCTTGTTAATTTATTTCATTATATACCGATAACTTAATGATAATGAAGATTATATTATATATAATGTTTGTTTATTTATTTATTTTTTGTTTTTTGTGGAACTGAATTATGAAATACACAAACCAATAAAAGACCTACTAATTATATATTGAATGAATTAGTCTGATTATATTTTAAGAAGGTATATGCTTAAGAATTAAATAGATAAAATATTTAGTCTCAGAATAATTTAATATGCAAATTCTACTAAGCTTAACTATATTATTTTCTTATAAGTTTCTTTCCTTTACGGGGGACTAACTACATCTGTCAAGTTATCAGTTCAAAATATATAAAGTGAGGTATTAAATATATATTTTTCTTTTGTCTATAAGACACTATATATGAGGAGAGAACCTACTAATATAACATTTTTAATCTTAAAAGTTAAAAAAGGTTATCCACTACTTAATTCCTCAAATAATTCCTATAAGAGAAGATTGAAACATAAACCACCTAAAGCAATTTGATATTTTTTTGAATTTGTGACGATCATAAGTAGAAAGCTCATATTCTTCAGTCATTGATAAACAATTTGTTAGACAATACTGAACACAGTTTCCACAAAATATACAGATTCTAAAATAGGAATTATTTGAAGGAATTAAGTAGTGGATAACCTCTTTTAACTTTTAAGATTAAAAATCTTACATTTGTAGGTTCTCTCCTCAAATATAGCGTAGTATGGACGAAATAAAAATATATATTTAACACCTTACATAGGATATTTTGGAAGTAATAACTTAACAAATGTAATTAGTTATGTGTGTGTGTGTGTATGTGTGCGCAAGCATGCGTGTGTGCGCGCGCGCGCACGAGCACTAAATGATAGTTCTCAATCACATTGAATTCTCTTTATTGACCTGATATGTATCTTTTAAAAGTAAAGAAGGCACTATTAATGCTTCATCTGACAATATTGCTTTATAAGTTTGTGTTAGGCTTTGTTTTTTATTTTTATATGAAATTATTAATTTAAAGTTGATATATGTCTTTATTTATTTTATAGGTAAATGTAGGAAAGTTCAAGTAAGCCTAATATTTTAGCTGCTTTAGGTTTAGTAAGATTCGAAGATCCAGATTAGGACCATGCTAGATTGGTTCCTAAAATGAAGAATCATATCATTTGTTTATATTGTAACAAAATTTTGAAAGGTGAGAGAATCACAAAATTAAAGAAGCATTTGACTAGGATCAAAGGTGATATGAAGCCTTGTAAAAAAGTGAGCCATGAGATGAAATGACAAATGAAAACTTTTCTTAAAGAGTATCAGCATGAGAAAGATAAAAGGTAAAGACAAAATTATGAAATTAGTAGTAAAAGTTCTTTTTTGGGTGGTTAGGATGATAGTGGAGATGTTGAAGGTAATTTTCCTACCCAGAAAAAGTGAATGTTGCACCTGATGTGAGCAAGAGAAGAAGATAAGTGTCTTAACATTTTTGCGTCATGAATAAATCCTCAAACTTAACCTTCAATTTGTAGTGCCTTGTAATATAAAGAAGTGCCTCAGAATGTGGACATGAAAATGGCTAGATGGTGGTATGAATAAGGTACATTATTCAGTGTTTCCTAGTCTTATTAGTATCAACTTATGGTGGATGCTATTACCTCATACAATCTAGGATATGAAGCTTCTTTAATTGATGACTATAGAGGCAAACTTCTGAATAACTTTATTTAGAAATAAAGAGTTATTTGAATGAAAGAAGAATGACTCGGGTAACTTATAGGTGTCTAATTATATGTGATAGTTAGACAAATAGAAAACATGAGCTATTATCAAAATTTTTGTTTATTTAGTTAAAGGGACAAATTTTTAAAGTTTATTGATGGATATGAACTTATTAGAAATGCTATTACTTTCAGATATTTGATAAAGTTGTAAATGAAGTTGGGCCATAAAATGTTGTTTAATTTATTATTGTCACTGTTTTTGCTTATAAAGTAGGTGGAAAAATATTATAAAATTTGTATAATTCTTTTTATTAGACTCTTTGTACTTCACATTACATTGAGTTGATGTTGAAAAATATAGGAGATGTT
Organism: Erythroxylum pedicellare; assembly: GCA_027563575.1. Taxonomy (NCBI): domain Eukaryota; kingdom Viridiplantae; phylum Streptophyta; class Magnoliopsida; order Malpighiales; family Erythroxylaceae; genus Erythroxylum; species Erythroxylum pedicellare. Next base: position 1,687 of record JAOQMP010033715.1, on the reverse strand, counting down.
AGATACTTTCCTATCATCTAAGAAACTATGTACAAAGCTAAAAAAAGACAAAGTTCATCTATAATAATGTATAGGTCTTGAAATTGATGAGAAAGCTTTTCACCAATAATAGAAATTTATGTCATCCTACTATTACGAGATACTAATATCTTATTAACTTTAGTGTTTTGTTCTAGTGAAGAAGAAGTTGAGGTAAATATTTATAAATGATAAGTAGATTACATCTTAATATGTCAGGTATAATAGTAGAGTGAAGATTTCTAAAATTATACTTGAAGATCATGAATTTTATTTTTAATACCAATTTCTTATTCGAGTTTATGAGCTTTTAGTAAGAGTATTTCATCTGGATAACAGTGATGAGAAGTCAACAATTGGTTATTTTATGATGTCATGAAGAAGGTGAATGGAACAATCAAGGCCAATATAAATAATAGGCCTTCTTTGTATATAATTTACCTTGTAGTCATTAATAAGAGATTAAAAAAAAGGCAACTTTATTCTCTATTTTTTACTGGTAGGCATTTTTTAATCATAGTGCTTATTTTAGACAAGCTTTACAAAGAAAGTTGAAGTTAATATGAGAATGTTATTAAATAATTATTACCCATTAGATTATGTAAGAACTCCTAAGCTCGCAAATGGAGGTTTATAAAGATGCTTCTTGTGATTTTATGATGCTTATTGCTATTCGTCAAAGAGACAAACTTAATCTAGATATATATTTTCTACTTTTTTACTTGTAAGAAATTAATCATTATTTTATTTTTTATAAGATTACTTTTATTGTCTTATAGTTACTTGGTGAGACTAATTCAAAAGTGGTGTTCTAGAATTGCAAAATTTTGCAATTTAAATTTTGAGTCAATGTGTGACGACAACTGGAGATGAAAGGAATTAGAGCACATTAGAATTTATCCATTCCAAAAAAGGAATGATTGGAATAAAAAAGATTAAACAACTTGGTCTTTATTCGATATAATTTAAAACTTCGAAAATGTTATATTATTATCATTATTAAGTTGAATATAATTTCTTAGTAATTTAATTTTATTTGTTTATTAGGATTATTAATAGAATAAGTAGTTTTGTAGGTTCAATCATTTCGATCTTTTATTGGATTGTGTTTATGAGGAACTGAGTTTGATAAATAAGAGTTATTTGGTAGATAATATTAGATGAGAAAGTACTGAAATGTTAATTGGTGCAATAAATTCACATAATGATGATAATGAGGCTCCTCTTGATGATGATTTTATATCAAATGAGAATTAAGACCAATGCGATTTGAGCAACTATTGGATTAAATGAAGTTATAGGTTTTTTATTTCTTATTTTCTTTTAATTTCGCTTGTACTTACACCTATGTTAAGTTCTATATGTAATATAATTATAAACTTCTAATTGTAAATATTTTTGCTTCGTTTTTCACTTCTACTTGATTGTGATTTTAGGCATGAATTCTTGTTGTAATACTTATGGAGTCATGAAACTTTATTTTTTTTTTCTATTTGATATTTTAATGCAATTGTTCTTTATTTTATGAAGGAATTGAAACATGTTAAATATTTTGTATCGTACTTAATTTTATATAGGTAAGATGATCAAATGATCTTTTTCTTATATTAATTTTTGTTATTGTTTATATATAAAATATATGGAAAGTAATATTAATAGAAATAATGAG
>JAOQMP010033689.1:0-11784 GCA_027563575.1 Erythroxylum pedicellare | reverse complement strand
AAACAAATATAGAATGTAAGTATTTGTGTATTGGGTTTTCCATAAAGCTATTATACAGAAAGAGGGTTAAGAGAGAGAAACTAGTTTGTGATTGTTGAAAATTTTCTCTCTATATCATGACAAATTCTGATCAAGGTAGTGATTTATTCGCTTCATCTATATGGTTATTATTATATTCAAGATATGAATGGGTATGAATGATTTTATGTATGATTTATGTATTTGATGTTTGAATAGGAAGAAAGAAAAACTTACACTCCAAAGGAGACTAAAATTAATGATTACTTGTTATTTATTTGACAAGGCAATGAAGGAATTTAATATAACAAAAGACTTATATGGGATTTATTTGACAAAGAAATGGACCTAACACAACAAAAGTCGTTTATGGAAAGAAACAGAAAACCATCAAGACTGAAAAATTGACTTTAATTGTTTTCCAGATTACTAACATAGAAGAAACAAATAGGTGGTTAGCTTTTTTTTTTTTCAATTATTGACAAAAAGTGTAACATCCCATTACCTACAGAGAGGCTAGAATAGTAAATATGAGTGATTAATGAGAGGTTGGAAGCGCATTTTTCATGCTCATGCATAAAATCTCATACACATACACATGAATAGTGAAATTTTGCACATGAAAATAATTGTACTTGCATTCATGGATAATTCTGGGTATATTTTGGACTGAGTTGTGATATTAATGGAAAATTTGAGAATTTTGAAATTGTTATATTGGAACTATTATTGATTACTAGAATTGTAGTATTTGCAAATTTCGGTGAATTTAGGAATAATTTTCAGAAATTATAGATTATTATGGAAAATAGGAAAAGGGATCAAAAAGATATTTAGAGATAATTGGATTGTAAAGATGGGAGTTAAAGAGTTTAGTTTCGAAGAAACTTACTTTAAGCTTAGATATTAGGAAAGTGACAAGTGTCACTAACTTAGTAGGTTGCCTTTGTAATTTTGGCTGGGAGTGAGTTATGATCTTTGAGAGTTAAAAGACTACGTAATTTGAAAGATGTACTAACAACATTTTTCCTAAGTTTCCTTCTTTGTAGTCACCTTCTTCAACTTTTCTCCTGATACACAGAGGTTTTCATCAAATACCTCCCGAGAGATTACTTTGCTTTTCCTTATCCCACACCACCCCACAACTAATTGTTTCTTCTGCCCTAAGAAAAACCAGAAGCTGGTCATTTTACACAGTTGAATACTTGAATTTGTATGGAGTTTAGGGCTTGAAGATAGTTGAAGCTTTTGGATTTTTTAGCAAGTAAGTATTGAGTAAATCCTTTAGATTTATGGATTTATGAATTAAATTTGATGAATTACTGTCATCTACATGAACATGGCATTTACATGTATATATTCATGAGCACGGTGTTAATGGGATGAAAAATATAGATATAGTGTTATTTAGTATTTGATGGATTGTTAGTGATTAGGTGATGAAGAAATGATTTTTGGAGTTAGATAGATAGATAAGATGGTGTATAAGGTTAGTGTAAAAGATTATATATGAAAAGGGGATATGCTCTATTTCTTCACTATATATATATATATATGTAGGTGTATACATGAGTAGATGAAAGCTTTAGAGATGACTAAGAAAATGATGTGTTAGTTGAAGAGCTGTTGTAAAATGATGATTTGAGATAGGAATGAATGTATAAATAAAATTTGGAAAGAAGATAGACAATATGGACAATAGTTGAAAATTTAGAGAATGGTAGCAGTACATGAATAGAATAAACCATCGAGTTTTGGCTTTCGATGGTTCTTGACTAAATCTGCATATTTAGGGGCAGTATGGATTTGTGGTGAATAAGTTGAATGAAATGGAGTAGAAAGTCTAGAAATAAAAGTTTGAAGTGTTGGATTTTAGAAAATGCAAGTCTGGAATTTTTGGATATCAGAGTTAAAAGTTATGGTCCTTAAGTGGAGATTCTCAGGAGTAAAGGACGGATCGTCTTATGAAGATGCTTCATCTTGTAAGGCAATTCGTCTTATGAAGGCACTTTGTCTTGTGAAGACGTTTCATCTTGTGATGATGTGTCATCTTGTGAAGACGCTTCGTCTTGTGAAGATGCTTCGTTTTGTGATGACATGTTGTCTTGTGAAGATGCTTCGTCTTGTGAGGCGCTTTGTCCTATGAAGCCACTTTTTCTTATGAAGACACTTCATTTGGTGAGGACGGATTATCTTATAAAGACATATCGTCTAATGATGTCATATCATCTGGTGGTGATGTCATTTCGTCTGGTGTATTGTTCATCAGATCCTATCGTCTGGTCCCATTTTTGATCCTCTAGATGATATAATTTACCTTCCAGGCCTTCATGAAAGTTGTAGATCTGGAAGTCTTATTCGAAACCATTTAAAGAAAACCTTAATTTGAGATCTTAGTGACAGTTATGGCGATTGTTTCGAAATAGGTATAACATGATTGAGGACATGAGCATGGTTGATTCTTTTAGCCATAACTTCATTACCCGGCCTCCAAATGAAGTGATTCTTAGACCCATAGATTCCTAACATATTTTTCTCACCAAAAATTGGTAGCATTATGAATCTAATTGAAAAATGTTGATTAGATGAGAGTGTGGAATCTATTGGAACCGTGAAATAGGACTATCTTACTAAACATACTTTAGTATTTTGATTATATTTGGACCTGTAGGATTCCAAATGAGATGATTTTTGATTTGGAGTAAACTAGAAAAATAGGAATACAAATCATAAGAAAAATTTGAATTATGAGTCTATTTCTAAGGTGTTCAATTTCTGGCTGAAATTTTGTGTATAGCCTACTATTTTTAATAAAAGTAGTCCAAAAATGTTTGAGGTATATCTTCCAAATTACTAAACTAAATTTAGTGATTTGGGTGTCAATAGAAACATAATACATAGAGAAACACTTTTTTAGAAGAGAGTATGACCAAATTACATCAGTTTCACCTTCTGATTGAACATGAATAGTAGACCTGAAAGTGTTTCTATGAAAAGTCTGAAGTTATTCAATGAGAAATGAATTGTGAATTTAATAGTGTTAGTGAGGCATAAACCTAAGTATAAATTATACTTAGATGGGTTTTGATATGAGAATGATTTTATGATGAATTTAATGGATAAATACCCAGGATTGTCATGAACATGCATTTTACATATTTTATTATATACATGTGCATTGTTAAACACTTATGATTATACAATTTGTGATGGATGTGTATGTGCTATTTGATATATAGTAGCAACTAGAACATTAACCTCTAGACATTACCGAAACTTCCAAGCGTTAGCTTCGAGAGCGACTTGTGAGTAACCTATATGGTTTCTCTCAATTATTGTTTGCTTAAATTATGTTTTGAATGATAAATGAATGTGTTTGATTGTTGATTCCAAACAGAAGGTTCGATGAATGTGAATGAGGAATGTATATCGACGTGCTGCTTGAATGTGAATGTGAAGACCTAAGTGTTTCATAATGTGATTGATTGTGTTTGATGCATTCCATACATGAATGCTCAATCAGATAATGGTAGTTTTGATCAGAGTAGCCACTGATTAGAGTTTAAAAGCTTAACGTGTGAAAAGAGCCTCAAGCTCAGGCAGTGATTAAGAGCCTAAGGCTCACTATGTAAAATGAGCCCTGTATCCTCATCGGATAAGGGATAGTTAGTAATAAGCCCGGTATCCAAAATAGATACGGGATAGTTTAAGCACTTGGTCACAATAACGTAATAATGGGAAAAGTGTCTCATAATCATTTCATATGCATTTTGTTAAATATGTTTGCTGGATCTTATATGCAAGAATTTGCCTATGCTTAAGTGAAAACGTGATACTGATGTAAAGTGCAATTTTGTGAAATATTTGTTATGTGAAGTGATGTGTTGCATGAATTGAGTGAACCATCGATGATGGTTACCTCATTGAGTTCGTAAAATTCACCAAAATTGCAATGATGTCTTTTTATGACCGAGAGACGACTCTAGCTATTGAAAGGCTCTACTAGCCATGTGGATTGTGATTTGGCAAGAGAAATTATGACTTAAAGGTTAGTCAGCTGGGATTTTAGGATGGCTTAGATAGACTATTTATTTTCCTCTTCCATATAGTACTTTTATACTAGGTTTTGATGATGTACATATAGTAAGTGTTGAAAGATATGATGTAAACTTTCGATTTTGTGAAGTGAAATAGGGAAAAAGTTAGTTTTAAAATATTGTGATTTTCTTATAATGCTTTATAAATGAATAATGACATGATGCAGTTTGAAGTGAATGTAGCGATCGATGGTAGCCTGCCTTTATCATAGGTTATATACCAGAATGACCTCCAGGTGTTTCAGTATTTACCTTGTGGTAAAGGGGCGCTACATTTTGGTGGTATCAGAGCATGGTTTGGCATCTTTTGGGACATATAGGAATGTTAAGCATAAAATATCGTGAGAAATGCGGATAATGATTAAAGTTGTTGTTTATTATAGGTCATCCACTCTAGGTGATCAAATTGATCAACCAGCTGACCAAGGATCGGTAGGAGCTAGTAGGGAGTCCTCGATACCTCGATCTAAGAAGATGCCTCCTAAAGTTCTCGAGAGAAGGGAGGGGAGGTGTGATAGGCTGCGAAAGCAGGGAGCTGTGGATTTCTATGGTAGCATAGACCCTGTTTTGGTGGTATCAGTGCATGGATCGGTAGGAGCTAGTAGGGTGTCCTTGATACCTCGATCTAAAAAGATGCCTCCTAAAGTTCCCGAGAGAAGAGAGGGGAGGTATGATAGGCTACGAAAGCAGGGAGCTGTGGATTTCTATGGCAGCACAGACCCCGTTGAGGTCAAGGGATGGTTACAAAGGACTGAGAGGATTTTTGATCAGATGGACTGTGAGCCTAATGAGAGGTTCAATTATGCAGTGTCTTTACTGCAGGGCCCAACATATCAGTGGTGGAAGAATGCTCCAGGCAGTACCATTAGGCCTTTTTAGTTGAATTCGGAAGACTTTCTGAGGGTCTTTAGAGATAATTACTTGCCCAAGATCTATTTGGACATGAAGATGAAATAGTTCTTAGAATTGAAGCAGGATAGGACGTCAGTGGCTGAATATGAGGTCCGGTTTAATGAGTTGATGGGTTATGCTACTGCTCTGATCTCTACAGAAGAAGACAAGTGTAGGAGATTTAAGAATGGAGTCAATATAGAGATCATAACAAGGTTGGTGCTTTCAGATCTAGGTACTTTCACTGAGTTGAGAGCTGCTTCAATTACAATTGAGCAGTTACTGAGAGAGAGACAAGTAGAGACTGGGCAAGGGTCCAGAATGAAGAGTTCTAGTGAGGGTCAAAGTGGTTCTAGAGGAAGATTCAGTAAGTGCCAGAATAGAGCTTTTAGACCACTAGCTGGATCCAGGAAGTCAGGATTTGGGCAGTTAGGATTTAGGCAGATGGGTGGCTTTGTACAATCAAGTAGTAGAAGAGGTATAGTGCAGAGTCAGTTGCCCCTATGTGAACACTGTAAGAAGAGGCACGGTGGTGAGTGCTGGAGATTAACAGGAACTTGTCTCAGATGCGCCTCCATTGACCACCAAATTAGGGATTGTCTTAATGCTAGGGGAGCTCAGTCTACTGTGAGTGGATGATTTGGGAGTGATGCTATGGTCCAGCAGAGCAGAGGAAATGGACCTGGATAGAGAGGCTGAGGTAGAGGCAGAGTGAGCTCTGGGAGTTCTTCCATGAGGACTGAGGGACGGGGCAACCGACCGTAGTTCCAGGCATGAGTCTATGCTATGACCAGACAGGAGGCTCAAGACTCACCAGATGTTGTTACCGGTGCGCTTTTTCCTTATGACTTTGAGGTATTTGCATTGCTAGATCCAGGATCCATATACTCCTTTATCGCACCGTATTTGGCATGTAGACTGCATTGTGATAGAGAGTTACTGCAGTATGGGCTAGAGGTGAGAACATCTCTAGGTTGTACTACTGTCATAGGAGAGGTCTACAAGGGGTGCTTGATTCAGATTGATAAAGTAGAGTTAGAGGCAGACCTGATTATATTACAGTTGAGAGAGATAGAGGTTATCCTAGGTATGGATTGGATCATTGCTCATAAGGTCATCATCAAGTGCTACACTAAGGAGGTAGTACTAGAATCTCCTGGTCAGTCGAGAGCAGATTTCAGAGGAGTTAGTCAAGTGGTGCTAGGTAGAATGATATCCTTTATGAGTGAACTGAGATTGATGCAGGGAGGATGTGAGGCTTATCTGGCCTACATCATTGATACTAGAGCAAAGCATAATGTACAGGACATTCCTATAGTTAGGGGATTCCTAAATGTTTTTCCCGATGAGCTACCTAGTTTACCACCAGATTGGGAAACAAAGTTCACGATTGATCTAGTTCTAGGTGCTACTCCTATATCCATTCCTCCATTTAGGATGGCACCTGTGGAACTAAAGGAGTTGAAGGCTCAGCTTCAGGAGATGTTGGAAAAGGTCTTTATAAGGTCCAGTGTTTCACCTTGAGGAGCTCTAATGCTGTTTGTGAAGAAGAAGGATGGGACTTTAAGGTTGTGTATTGATTATAGGCAGCTGAATCGGGTGACAGTGAAGAATAAGTACCCACTGCCTAGAATCGATGATTTACTTGATCATTTGTAGGGAGCTCAGGTATTTACTAAGCTAGATCTGAGATCAGGGTACTATCAGTTGAAGATAGCTGAGGCTGATGTACCTAAGAGTGCATTCAGGAGCAGATATGGGCATTTTGAGTTATTAGTGATGCCGTTTAGGTTGACTAATGCCCCGACAACTTTTATGACCTTAATGAACAAGGTGTTTAAGCCTTATCTGGATCGATTTGTGATTGTTTTCATTGATGATATCTTAGTGTACTCAAAGAGCAGAGAGGAATATGCTGAGCATCTAAGAGTCATTTTACATATTATAACAGAGAAGCAGTTGTATGCCAAATTCAGTAAGTGTGAATTTTGGCTAGATTAGGTTATATTTATGGGGCATATAGTTACTGGAGTTGGCATGTAGGAAGATCCAAAGAAGATAGAGGTAGTGATGAATTGGGAAGCTCCGAGGAATGTGTCAGAAATTTGAAGCTTCCTAGGATTGGCTGGGTATTATTGAAGGTTTGTCGAGGGGTTTTCTCTAATCTCAACCCCTCTGACAAAACTTTTGAGGAAAAATGTAGTGCTCAGATGGAATGAGGAGCGCCAGAAAAACTTTGGGGAGCTGAAACATTGGTTGACTACTACACTGGTGTTGACTATTCCATTGGGGACTGGAGGTTATGTGGTGTATCGTAATGCTTTGCATCAAGGACTGGGATATGTATTGATGCAGCATGGCAAGGTGATCGCCTATGCATCAAGACAATTAAGTTCTCACGAAATCAATTATCCAGTACATGATTTAGAGCTAGCTGCCGTTATTTTTGATCTAAAGATTTAGAGACATTATTTGTATGGAGAGACTTTACAGATATACACAGATCATAAGAGTTTGAGATATCTGCTGAGTCAGAGGAAGTTGAACTTGAGGCAGAGGAGATGAATTTAGAGCAAGATGAGGCCCTGATTGCTACTTTAATGTTGAGATCGATGTTATATGACAAAATTAGGAAAGTCTAGGGTAAAGATCCAGATATGGAGAAGCTTATGGAGAAAGTAAAGATGAATCTGGACTCCGAGTTTGAGTTGAGGGATGAAACATTATAGTTGAGACAAAGGCTGTGTGTGCCTAATGTGGATGATTTGAGGAAGGAGATACTTGAGGAAGCTCATATGGTCGCCTATGTTATGCATCCTGGTATTACCAAGATGTGTAACAAACTGAAGCAGCATTTTTGGTGGCCTGGAATGAAGAAGCAAGTAGCAGAGTATGTATTTAGATGTATGACTTGCTAGCAAGTTAAAGCTAAGCACCAGGCTCCAGTAGGGAAGCTCCATTCTTTGCCCATTCTGGAGTGAAAATGGGAACGAATCACTATAGATTTCATTATAGGACTACCTAAAGACTCCAAGGCAGCATGATACTGTATGGGTCATAGTGGATCGGTTGACTAAATCAGCCCACTTCTTACCAGTGAGAGAGAATAAGTTACTTGATCAGTTAGCTCGAAGATATGTAAATGAGGTGGTGAGACTGCATGGGGTTACAGTGTCTATAGTATCGGATAGGGATCTTAGATTTACTTCGAGATTTTGGAGGAGGTTGCAGTTTGCTATGGGTACTAAGTTGAACTTCAATACAACATTTCATCCTCGGACAAATGGACAGAGTGAGAGGACAATCAAAACTGTTGAGGATATGCTTAGAGCTTGTTTATTAGAGTTTAGAGGAGATTGGGATCAATATATGACATTAATAGAGTTTGCCTATAACAACCATTACCATAGTAGTATCGGAATGGCATCGTATAAGGCACCATATGGTAGAAAATGTTGGTCGCCATTATATTGGAATGAAGAGGGCTTGAGAATGCTTGAAGGACCAGAATTGATACAAGATATACTGGACAAGGTGAAGTTGATCTGAAGCCGAATTAAAGCTGCTCAGGATAGACAGAAAAGTTATATGGATCAACACCAACATGATATGGAGTATAGTGTGGGAGACAGAGTATTTTTTAGAGTGTCACCTTGGAGAGGAGTTTTGAGATTCGGTAAAAAGGGTAAGTTGAGCCCTAGGTACATTAGTCCTTATGAGATCATTTAGAGGATAGGACCTTTGGCCTATAAGTTGGCTTTATCGAACGAAATGTCTTAACGGCATAATGTGTTTCATGTGAGTATATTCTGAGGATACCGATGGGATCCGACACATGTGATACCATCTCAAGAGATTGAGGTTGCTAGTAACTTAAGCTATATTGAGGAGCCGATCCAGATTGTGGGACTGCGGATCAAGCAGTTGAGGAACAGAGTCATTCTATTGGTGAAAGTCCTTTGGAGGAACCACTTAATTGAGGAAGCAACATGGGAGATGGAGGAGCATATGAGGAGACAATATCCCCACCTATTCAAACAAACAAGTAAGAATTTCGAGGACGAAATTTCTTTTAAGGAGGGGAGAATTGTAACATCCCTTACTTGCAGGGAGGCTAGAATAGTAAATATGAGTGATTAATGAGAGATTGGAAATGCATTTTTCATGCTTATGCACAAAATGCCATACACATACACATGAATAGTGAAATTTTACACATGAAAATAATTGTACATACATTCATGGATAATTCCGAGTATATTTTGGACTGAGTTGTGATATTAATGGAAATTTTGAGAATTTTGAAATTGTTATACTGGTAATATTATTGATTAGTGGAATTGTAGTATTTGTGAATTTCAGTGAATTTAGGAATAATTTTTTAAAATTATAGATTATTATGGAAAATAGGAAAAGGGATCAAAATGATATTTAGAGATAATTGGATTGTAAAGATAGGAGTTAAAGAGTTTAGTTCCAAAGAAACTTAGTTTAAGCTTAGACATTAAGAAAGTGACAAGTGTCACTAACTTAGTAAGTTGCCTTTATAATTTTGGCTGAGAGTGAGTTATGATCTCTGAGAGGTAAAAGACTACGTGATTTGAAAGACGTACTACAAACATTTTTCCTAGGTTTCCTTCTTTGTAGTCACCTTCTTCAACTTTTCTCCTGATACACGGAGTTTTTCATCAAATACCTCACGAGAGATTACTTTGCTTTTCCTTATCCCACACCACTTCCCCATAGCTAATTGTTTCTTCTACCCTAAGAAAAACCAGAAGTTGGTCATTTTACACAGTTGAATATGTGAATTTGTATGGAGTTTAGGGCTTAAAGATAGTTGAAGCTTTTGGAGCTTTCAGTAAGTAAGTATTGAGTAAATCCTTTAGAGTTGTGGATTTATGAATTAAATTTGACGAATTACTGTCATCTGCATGAATATGGCATTTACATGTATATATTCATAAACACAGAGTTATTGGGATGAAAATATAGATATAGTGTTATTTAGTATTCGATGGATTGTTAGTGATTAGGTGATGAAGAAATGATTTTTGAAGTTAGATAGATAAATAAGATGGTGTATGAGGTTAGTGTAGAAGATTATATATGAAAAGGGGATATGCTCTATTTCTTCACTGTACATATATATATGTAGGTGTATACGTGAATAGATGAAAGCTTTAGAGATGACTAAGAAAATGATGTCTGAGTTGAAGAGTAGTTGTAAAATGATGATATGAGATGGGAATGAATGTATAAATAAAAGTTGGAAAGAAGATAGACAATATAGACAATAGTTGAAAATGTAGAGAATGGTAGCAGTACATGGATAGAATAAACCATTGAGTTTTGGCTTTCGATGGTTCTTCACTAAATCTGCATATTTAGGGGCAGTATGAATTTATGGTGAATAAGTTGAATAAAATGGAGTAGAAAGCCTAGAAATATAAGTTTGAAGTGTTGGATTTTAGAAAATGAAAGTCTGGAATTTTTGGATGTCAAAGTCAAAAGTTATGGTCCTTAAGTGGAGATGCTTATAGGACAGATCGTCTTGTGAAAACACTTCATCTTATGAGGTGCTTCATCTTGTGAAGGCGCTTCGTCTTATGAAGACACTTTGTCTTGTGATCACGTGTCGTCTTATGAAGACGTTTCGTCTTGTGAGGCGCTTCATTTTGTGAAGACGCTTCGTCTTGTGTTGACGTGCCATTTTGTGAAGGTGCTTCATCTTGTTAAGCCACTTCATCTTATGAAGACAGTTTGTCTGGTGAGGACAGATCGTCTTATGAAGACTTATTGTCTGATGATATCATATCGTCTAGTGGTGACGTCATTTCGCCTGGTGCACTATTCATCATATCCTATCGTCTAGTCTCAGTTTTGACCCTCTAGATGATAGAATTTGCCTTCATAAAAGTTGTAGATCTAGAAATTCTCTTCAAAACCCTTTAAAGAAAAACCTTAATCCATTATCTCTAGTGAAAATTATGCCAATTGTTCCGAGACAGGTACAACGTGATTGAGGGCATGAGCATGGTTGATTCTTTTAGCCACAACTTCATAACCCGACCTCTAAATGAGGTGAATATTGGACCATAGATTCCTAACATATGTTTCTATCCCTACATCAAAAATTGGTAGCATTATGAATCGAATAAAAAAAGGTTGACCAAATGAGAGTGTGGAATCTGTTGGAACAGTAAAATAGGATTAACTTACTGAACATATTTCAGTATTTTGATTATATTTGGATGTGTAGGACTCCAAACAAGATGATTTTTTATTTGAAGTAAACTAGAAAAATAGGGCTAAAAATCATAAGAAATAGTTGAATTGTGATTCTATTTCTATGATGTTCAATTTCTGGATGAACATTTGTGCATAGTCTACTATTTTGGATAAGAGCAGTCCAAAAATATTTGAGGCATATCTTCCAAATTACTGAACCAAATTAAGTGATTTTGGTGTCAATAGAAACATAAGACATAGGGGAACACTTTTATAGAAGAGAGTATGAACAAATTACATCAGTTTCACCTTCTGATTGAATGTGAACTGAAGACTCGAAAGTGTGTCTAAAAAAAGTCTGAAGTGACTTAATGAGAAATGAATTGTGAATTTAATGGTTTTAGTGAGGCATAAACCTAAGTCTAAATTATACTTAGATTTTATAATGAAACTAACGGATAAATACCCAAGATTGTCATGAACATGCATTGTACATATTTTATTACATACATGTGCATTGTTAAACACTTATGATTGTACAAATTGT